>CM055113.1:4603880-4832430 GCA_029204225.1 Diphasiastrum complanatum
TCAAGATTTTTGTCAAATTTGTTCTCTAGGAAAACAAAGCCAGGAACCCTGGATAGGTGGCCAGAGCGAAGGCACCACTTGACTTGGTACACAGAGATCTGTCTGGAACTATGGCAGTAGACTCAATATCAAGATCAAGATATTTTGTCGCCTTCTCTCCCACAACAAAAATGGCTAGCATAAGAACACTCTTAGCATATGCTACGAAGTACAATCTGGAATTTCACCAGATTGATGTCAAAGCGGCATTCCTATATGGGAACATTGACAAAGAAATTTATATGACAAATCCATAAGGCTTTTTAGATGAAGCTCATCCAGAATTTGTATTTAGATTGACTAAATGCATCTATGGATTGAAATAGGCTGCAAGAGCATGTCATAGTAGAATTGATCTTTATCTTAAGTCAATTGGAATGCATGCTCTGCTATCTGATTGTAATATATAAACAATCAGAGATGGTGACAGTTTTGTATTCATGACACTATTCGTTGATGATTCTCTGATGATAGGGAATTGCCTGAAATTGATTCAGAAAATAAAGACTCAAATATCTGATGAGTTTTACATTTCAGATCTTGGTGAAAGGCAGATATGTGTGGGACTACAGATAGATAGGGACAGGTTCACATGCACTCTCCACCTAACACATGAGAAATATGCGTTGAAGATTCTGAAGGATTAAAAAATGATAGAGTGCAAAGAAAAATGCACCCTTGATGGAAGCAGGAGCAAGGTTGACCAAGGATGACTGCCCGAAAGATGATCCAGAGAAGGCTGAAATGGCAACAATGCCATATCAGAACCTTATTGGTAGCCTCGTGTACCTTGCGGTCTGCACAATATCTGACATCGATGTGGCTATGTACTCAGCCAATTTGGTAACAATCTTGGCAAGAAACATTGGAGAATGGCAAAGAGAGTCATTCAATAAATTAAAGGTACAACAAGGTATGGCATAACCTTTAACAAAAATTTTGATTTTGAGTTACTTGCTTGTAGTGATGCCACTTGGGCAAGCAGCAGAGATGACAGTAATTCTGTCTCTGGTGGATGTTTTGTTCTATGTGGAGCAATAGTAAATTGGGTATGCAAGAAGAAGACCTTGGTTGCTCAATCCTCGTGTAAAGCAGAATATGTTGTTGCATCTTAAAATGCAAATGAGCTAGTGTGGCTTCTAATGCTATTGAACGAGTTAGGTGAACCACAGGCTCAGCCACTATAATGAATATGGACAGCCAAAGCGAATCCGCCTCACCGAGGATCTTGTTTTTAACTCCAAAACCAAACCCACTGGAGTATCACCATATGAGAGATCTGATTCAGAAAAGGGAGTTGATGATCCAATATGCTAAATCATCTAACATGATGGCAGATACACTCACAAAGCCTCTAAACAAGACTCTGTTTGAGTAGCACAGGGTCTCAATGGGGATCAAATGAAGGTTTCCTTAGTTCAAGAGAGAGCTGATGGAAATGGTGAACTTCAAAAACCCTTTGGCTTTTTTGGCTTTTTCACACTTCGGCTTTTTTGGCTAGGTCAATTTGCAGTGCACACGATTTTGCGCATGTGTTGAATTTTTTGCATTTTTCATTTCCCATTTTTCGCATACGCCAATTTTGCAAGACAGACATTTTTGGGCACTTGTTGCACTTTTTGCATTTTCTGAGAAATGAAACCAGAGCGTGAATGGAAATGCAAATAACAGAATGCAAGGAAAGCAAAAGTGGACAATCACAATAACATATCACACGGATTTCGATGTGAGCATCCGATGGATTTTTGAAAATTTTATAATCTATCAGAATTCGAGACATCGGAATCCAACATCTAGGCAAAAGCTCCAAATCCGGGAGTCCGGTGATCGGCAAATTGTGGCGACAAGCAAGTTTTAAAGTGCACGTCGGAACCAATATGTCAGAATCCGACATGACGACGTGGATATAGCATGGCATTATTTAAAAAGAAAAAAATGATGCGTCATCTGACATGGACGTAAGATTTCGATGGACGTCGGATTCTGACGTCCACATCAGCAATCTAACATCCTGTCCATGGCACCTGAGTTTTGACATCCATGTCAACAATCCGACGTCCATGTCAACAATCTGACATCCTATCCACGACACCTGGGTTTTGATGTCGGATACGGACATCGGATTCCGATGTGTTTGGAGGATGTCGAAATCCAACGTTTGATTCATTTTTCCGAATTTGCACGGTCCAGCATCTTTCTCCTCACTTTGTTTTGTGCAGGTTGGATCGATTGAAGGCAAGTTTGGAACAATTATTGCGATTATTAGGATTCTTGAAGATCAGTTCATGCTTTTGATGCTTAGAGGTTAGTGCTTGATAATATTGCAAGCTTTTGGAGGCTTTTGAGTTCATGTTTTGCTTTTTTTTTAAAAGATAAAATTAGTTTTGTTTTTTTTTGTGAAGGAAAGTGAAGGGAGAAAAGATAAATGTTTGAATAGATAGTGTTAAATGTTAAGTGTTTGAATAGATAGTGATAAGTGTTTTATATAGTATTAAGTCTTAACTGTTTGAATAGATAGTGTTTGATGGTAAATGAATCTTAGATTGTAATTTGAGAGAGAGATAAAGAGTCAGAGAGAGTGACTGAGTGTGAGTGTGTGTATGTGTGTGTTTTTCTAAATTTTGCATTGATTTAAAATGATTTAAGAAATATTGTTTTCCTTGTTAATAGATTGTTAGAATTATTTAGGATAGTATTTGGTAGTAATAGATTGTTACATTTTTAATTTGTGTGTGTGTGTGTGTGAGAGAGAGAGAGAGAGAGAGGGGAGGGGAGGTGTATGTGTTTCAAATTTTGCATTAATTTATAATTTAGGGTAATAGTTATATAGATATAGTGTTTGGTAGTAATAGATTGTTAGTTTTATTATTTGTGTGTGTGTGTGTGTGTGTGTGTGTGTGTGTGTGTGAGAGAGAGAGAGAGAGAGAGAGAGAGAGAGAGAGAGAGAGCACGGAGATGTGTGTGTTTGACATTTTGCATTGATTTAGAATTTAGGATAATAGATAAATATATAATCTATTGCATTTATTTAGGATTCAGAGTGATAGATGAATAGATGGTGTTGAGAGAGAGAGAGAGAGAGAGAGAGAGAGTTAAATGTTAAATGTTTGAATAAATAGTGTTAATTGTTTGTATAGATAGTGTTTGATGATAAATGAATCTTAGATTGTAATTTGAGAGAGAGATAAAGATTTAGAGAGAGTGAGTGAGTGTGAGTGTGTGTATGTGTGAGTGTGAGTGTGTTATTTTATATCTTGCATTGATTTAAAATGATTTAAGATATTGTTTTTCTTGTAATAGATTGTTAGAATTATTTATAATAGTGTTTGGTAGTAATGGATTGTTAGTTTTTTAATGTGTGTGTGTGTGTGTGTGTGAGAGAGAGAGAGAGAAAGAGAGAGAGAGAGAGAGAGAGAGAGAGAGAGAGAGAGATGAGAGGAGAAGGAGGAGGTGTATGTGTTTTGTTGGCAACCACTACAACACACGCTGCGATTTGCGACGTGGTTTGCGACATGAATTGCGAGCTTAATTTTTTTTTCATTCATCGCGGCCATTGCAAAACATGTCGCAACAGGGTCATCGGAATCCAACATCTATAAAACACATCAGAATCCGAAAATACCGGGTTTCCGGCATCCCGGACACTGCATTTGAAATTTGAACGCCGAATGTGATGTGGACGTCAAAATCCAACATTCCACGTGGACGTCGGATTTGGATATACATTCCACGTCCACAGTCCCATAATGTGAACAATACCACATTTGCCTAAGTTGACATTTGCAATGTTGGCCTAAGTTGCCATTTGCAAATGTTTGACAATTCTATAACATTGGCCTAAGATGGCATTTGCATAATCTTTCACACGTCGTTTAGGAAGAATATAAATCCAGATCCGAATTCACAAGTATCTACATCTCTTGCCCAGCTTGCATGTTGATAAAAGGTTTGATCGTTCTCCGAGAGAGAGAATAATCTCTTCTTTTGTATGATAAGTGTATGTAAGAAGGTGAATGGAATGTGATTTGTAATATTCACAATGAATACTATAGTGATATGTCTGTGTATCCAAAAATATTTGGATAAATTGGATAGATTCATCAAACAGAATCGAATTGGCTAATGATTCCTCTTAATCAAACACAAAGAATTAGTTCTTACCACAAGAAGCAGACATAACAGAACATCAAACAAATTTATTATTTGAACACATAGCCCATTCACAATTGAAAGAAGTTCTGCTTATGGTTATCCTTAACAGCTTCAACTAAATGTCTGAAAATCCAAGCTAGAGTAACTGAAATTTAGTAAGAAATGAAAAGTATGTGTAACGCAAACAGACAAGTATTGCAAAAAGTTACAGATCATTCAGAGTGTATTCACTCAATTGATAAGAAATAATGTTGTAAGAGATGACAGAGGGAAAGAATGTTCAAGCTTATAGAAATTGGCTCTCTCCTCTCTATTGATACTCAAATCTATGCGTCTGTACAATGGCACAAAGTGTGTACCTTATAGGAACGATCACTGGTCTGAATGTCGTTTACCAACCGTTAAGATGTCGGTCGATATCCACTAATGTGTCTCTAAAGAACGTCACGAGTTCTAACTTAAAAATGAATTTACAAGATGCAAATAGGCCTTTACATGAATTTAGGCACTATAGCACATTCACATGTATATAAATTAAAAAATTTTACAATATAAAATAATAACTTTGGATAGTGTGGGTTCATGAGGCTCCACATATCCCCTTCCTTAGCTGTAGTGGCTCGAAAACAAATTCCTCATGTTCACCTTTGTCGCTTCCAGCTGGCTAGCTTTTTATGGAAAATGGCTTTTGCTCGGGCTTCATTTTCTTCATTAACTTGTTCTAGGGTCATCCCTTTTGTAGCAAGGAAATAGTTATTCTTCTGATTGTAATCTTCCTGAAAAGATAGATTTGGATAGCCTCTCATTCCACGATTGCCCAATGGTGCCAGAAGGTTGTCGATCAATGTGTTATTTACAAGATGAGTGTACCAACTATCCTTAGACAAGAATTCAAACATCTCAGCAGAAGGGACAATTAGTGAGAGGGTTGCATATGTATATTCTGGAAATTCCTCTTTAATGTACAATTGTTGAATGGATAGAAGTGCATAGGAAATGAGAGAACCAATATCTACATAATTGTAAGTATGGTATGGTCTGATTATTGGATTAGTGGAGCGAAGTATATTATTTGCTTTAACTTCCTCTAAATAATGAGAATAGTTAGCTTCCCAATCTGTGTAAATTTTCCACAGATCAGGGAATAACATTTGACTAGAGAATCTAGAAGGGATTGGATTAGGGCTAAGAACAACTTTGTTAACATCAAAAATATTAATTGAGTCTAGCTTATCTTGATACTCATCTAGAGCAGAAAAAATATTGTTTTCAAATATTTTTAGATACTCTAGAATATATATATATACAAAGATCCTATAACAATGTGGATATAATTAGTTTGCACATTGAACTTATTTTGAACAATGGCAAGAGCAAGGATACCTTTTTGGTGCACTGTTAGCTTGGCCCAAAAAGTGTTTAGATTAGAGAAAGTCCAAGGACTTTCCCATTGTTCTTTAGTATAGCCAAAATGTTTTGGTAAAAGAAGGAAATCCGTTCTGTTAGAAATCAATGACAAACTTCATTCTAAGAGGTACATTAATGTTGACAGATGTGACGAGCTGTCATTAGCCGTAGGCTAGTCTATTAGTCCTCGTAGGTTTTCTCTCTCTATCAGGGGTTCAAGGTTTATTTGTACATTTTACATTCTGTATGAGTTAGTGTGATAGAGTGATAGTGCGTGTTCTTCTTCCGCCTTCTTGTGGTGATTGCTTATGGTGAATGCTTAATGTTGCATATATAATTATTGACATGGTATCAGACGATAAACCTGCATGTCTGATCAGTGGATACAACATGTCATAGGCTCCGCAATGAAGTGAGAAAGTCCTTCACGGGAGGTGAAAGCTTGGAAAGACAAAAACGGCTAGAAAAAATCCTCCTTTGGTGCATTTTGCAGGTTTGGAGCTCAGAATCAATAGTGGGGAACGAAGACACAGTCCTGGAGGCATCAGAAAGGCCAGGGTAGCATCAGACAGATTGAAAATCTGTTGAGACGTTTTACGAATTGAATCTGCACCAGTTAATACTAAAGTGGATGATGAACTGCCAAATGCTGCGTTGTTCTATCTTGAAGCAGTACCTTAGTGGGCGGCATATATTGTTGAGTACTTGATGCTTGGACAACCGAATGACTCTTTGACAAAAGTACAGAAAAGACAATTGATTCATAAGGCTCAACCTTATCAATTAATTGCAGGACAATTGTATCATCGTGGATCAGATAATATTTTACGAAGATGTGTTTTACCGCATGAAGTAACAAATCTAATCATGTTTTCACATGATGGCATGGGTGGAGGACACGTCTCTATGGATATTACTGTTCGCAAACTTTTGCAATCCGGTTGTTGGTGCCCTACGCTTCATAAGGACACAGAAAATTTTATTCAGACATGTGATGTCTGCCAGCGAGCATGACGGCCTACTTGACAGAATTATGAACCCTTACATCCGATTTTATCGCAAGCACCGTTTGAAAAATGGGGATTGAATTATCTTGGTCCTATTCATCCCGCTGCTCAAGGATCTCAGACCCGATACATTGTTGTCGCAACTGATTATATGACCAAGTGGGTTGAAGCCAAAGCTGTCAAAGTGATTGATGCGAAATCTACGACCAAGTTTCTATATGAAAATATTATAATCAGATTCGGATGTTCGATCAAAATTGTTAGTGATCGGGGTATACACTTTGTTAATCAAACAATAAAGTGTTTACTGGAAGATTTTTTTGTTATACACAGATTTAGTACTCCCTATTATCCCAGAGGGAATGGCCAAGCTGAATCTTCCAATAAGATTATCTGCAACATTATGACAAAGATAGTTGAAGCAAGTCGGTCTGATTGGGAACATAAACTGTATGCATCATTATGGGCCTTCAGAACCGCTTACAAAAATAGTACAAATAAACACCTTTTCAACTAGTTTATGGTCAAGATGTTGTTATGCCAATTGAATTTTTAATCCCATCTTTACGCATAGCAGCAACGGACAATTAAATGATGACCAGTCTTTACAATTTTGTCACGACGCGTTGCACAAATTATGTGAAACCCGATTGATGGCAGTTCATGCCTCAACAACAGAGAAAGCCTGCCGAAAGGCATGGCACGATCGGTGATTGCACAACAAAGATCTGGAAGCAGGAGATCTTGCATTGATGTACAAAACCAAGCTGATCAAGGGTAAGTTGAAGTTTACTGGGGAAGGCCCGTATAAAGTGAAGGAAATCCTGAACTATGACGCAGTAATTCTTGATCACTTGGATGGAAAACGATTTGATACTTCGGTAAATGGCAGCCGATTACGCAAGTTTCGGCAGCTGCTCCGCCAGTTCAGCAAGCCTGATCTCAATATATTTTTTCATTTTATTTGTTTTCAATTTTTTCAGTATTTAATTTCCTCATTTTTTTTTTGGAAAAGGACAGTTAAAAAAAAAGAAAAAAAAAAGAAAAAAAAGAAAAAGAAAAAAATAAGGAAAGATTGATGAGCAAAAGTCAGGAAGTCGTCAGCATAAGGAACAAGAAGCACAATATTTTTATGGAAAATGACTTTAATTTGTGTGTGTGTGTGTGTGTGTGTGTGAGAGAGAGAGAGAGAGAGAGAGAGAGAGAGAGAGAGAGAGAGAGAGAGAGAGAGAGAGAGAGAGAGAGAGAGAGAGAGAGAGAGAGAGAGAGAGAGGAGGTGTATGTGTTTTGAATTTTGCATTGATTAATAATTTAGGGTAATAGATAAATATATGTAGTGTTTGGTAGTAATAGATTGTTAGTTTTATTATTTGTGTGTGTGTGTGTGTGTGTGTGAGAGAGAGAGAGAGAGAGAGAGAGAGAGAGAGAGAGAGAGAGAGAGAGAGAGAGAGAGAGAGAGAGAGAGAGAGAGAGAGATGTGTGTGTTTGACATTTTGCATTGATTTAGAATTTAGGATAGTAGATAAATATATAATCTATTGCATTTATTTAGGATTCAGAGTGACAAATGAATAGATGGTGTTGAGAGAGAGAGAGAGAGAGAGAGAAATGTTAAGTGTTTGAATAAATAGTGTTAATTGTTTGTATAGATAGTGTTTGATGATAAATGAATCTTAGATTGTGATTTGAGAGAGAGATAAAGATTTAGAGAGAGTGAGTGAGTGTGAGTGTGTGTATGTGTGAGTGTGAGTGTGTGTTTTTTTTAAATTTTGCATTGATTTAAAATGATTTAAGATATTGTTTTTCTTGTAATAGATTGTTAGAATTATTTATAATAGTGTTTGGTAGTAATGGATTGTTAGCTTTTTAATGTGTGTGTGTGTGTGTGTGTGTGTGAGAGAGAGAGAGAGAGAGAGAGAGAGAGAGAGAGAGGAGGAGGAGGAGGAGGAGGTGTATGTGTTTTATAGGCAACCACTACAACACACGCTGCGACGTGATTTGTGACATGAATTGCAGGCTTAATTTTTTTTCATTCATCGCGGCCATCGCAAAACACGTCGGAACAGGGTCATCGGAATCCGACATCTATAAAACACATCAGAATCCAAAAATACCGGGTTTCCGACATCCCGGACACTGCATTTGAAATTTGAACACCGAAAGTGATGTGGACGTTGAAATCCAACATTCCACGTGGACGTTGGATTTCGATATACATTCCACGTCCACAGTCCCGTAATGTGAACAATATCACATTTGCCTAAGTTAACATTTGCAATGTTGGCCTAAGTTGCCATTTGCAAATGTTTGACACTTCTATAACATTGGCCTAAGATGGCATTTGCATAATCTTTCACATGTTGTTTAGGAAGAATATAAATCTAGATCCGAATTCACAAGTATCTACATCTCTTGCCCAGCTTGCATGTTGATGTCCACTATGAATGTGGAGCTTGTTGTTGTAGGAGTAAATCAACAATTGCAATGCTAAAAAATAAAGAACAAAAAATTTCCTCCAGCAGTAGGTTTCAATATTTGACTTCTATTTCATGGTAATTAACAACGATTTGAAAGTTAGGAGTTCTAGATCTAGTTCATACAAGGCCTTGGTATTATTCTGATTGGAATCAAAATCAAAAACTTCAACTGCTCATAATTTCATATAACTTTAGAAGGAGAATGATTTCAACTTTAGAAGAGAAAAAAATTAAGGCATTCACCTCAAGTGAAGGCTGGCATGTGTAGGCTAAATGAGGAGATGCAGTATTTGATGTTCGAAGAATCCTAGTCCAAGAAATATAGTCCACAAATCTTTGCCCATATATAAATATATGTTGCAGCCATGAATGGAGACTTCTAAATAGAAAGGGCCTTGAAACAAAGAACACATTTGCAAAAAATTCGACAATAGTTGGCAATGTGCTTGTTTCTTCAAAGTTGTGGAAACAGAAACTTAAATTGCTCAGAACCTTAGAACTCCACATGACTTTAGGAGAAGATTTATTTACATCATTGGAATAGAGAGAGCATTTTTTTCATTGCTCTTTTTATTTTTGTATTGTGGAGGGATAGTAGGAGAGGAGGAGACTATTGCTTCATGAGCTAGTATTGTGATCTTTTTTATGTAATGTGTGTGGGCACATGAATAAAGGCTATTGGCATCTTGTTGATCATATGTAGAGCTCTTGTGAAATGCTTGAATAGAACCTTAAATATCTTGGTGATGTAATGAAGGGGAGTGTCATATTGTCGCTCATTGCATTTTGTTGTCTTGAAGTAGAATCAAGCTTGGTGCTTTTGCTTCTTGTTGACAAATTTTAACATGACAGTCCTACTTCATGGAGCAGTCAATATTGTCCAACGCAATACGTGACGTCTAGATCCATTCATGTTGTTGTGTATTTACTCGCATTGTCACACAATCTGCAGAAATACATGAGAATCACAAATAGGTATCTACGTGATAGTCAAGCTATCAAGTCAAACTTTTGAGGGAGTCAGGCCAGTCAAACTATTGAGAGAGTCTCGACAATCAAACTATCGAGTTGAAGTTTTGACTCCAACTCGAATCGACAAATTATTTATTGCCGACTCTCTAACTCGAATCGACAAAATTGTCGACTGTTTCCAGCTCAATTCGACAAAAGATTGTCAACTTTCTAAATAGAATGATACCACTAAATAAAGAGATAGCAAGCGTAAAGCTACCATATTATCTTCTTGTCATTGTAGCAATTGTAAATCAGATTAGTTTTTGCACACATAGTTATCATTGCTATTGTATTGTGCTCATCGTAATTTCTTGCTAATTTGTACATGCTACTTTTTGTATTCAATCTAGTGTCTTATTGCATTCAAAATAACGTCACCAATAAATGTATGTTTTTCTAATTCATCTTGTTATGTAATACTACTCTCGTATTGA
Source organism: Diphasiastrum complanatum (assembly GCA_029204225.1). Taxonomy (NCBI): domain Eukaryota; kingdom Viridiplantae; phylum Streptophyta; class Lycopodiopsida; order Lycopodiales; family Lycopodiaceae; genus Diphasiastrum; species Diphasiastrum complanatum. Next base: position 4,614,411 of record CM055113.1, read on the forward strand.
TTCGTCTAAATTATCTATTGTTTTCGCTTCTGCACATTCAATTATTTTGTGTATGCCTATGTAATCAATTGAATATATCCTTATGATTTCAAAGTCTAGATCAAGTAGAGCTTAGAAGAATTCTGAGCTTGAATTTGTTAAGCGTAGTGCATTGCCACTACAAGAGGACGAGTGATCATGAAGGCTTTTTTTGAGCGTTTCTTTGAAAGATAGGTTTTAAAATGAGTCGCGGAGGCAGCAAAATGCTCAAGCCTCGAGTCTGATGTTTGGCCTCAGTATACGCCTACCAAATTTGCTTGTTTTTGAATCATTTATAGAGAGGGATATAAAGAGGGTTATGAATTCCGTAAGGGCCTTGGAACATACATTGAAATACTAAACCTAATTTGAGGAGTATACCGAGGTTGACGCTGGTATAAGCCCACCAAATTTAGACTTGTTTTTGAGACATTTATAGATAGGGTCCAGGCGGCCAGAGGCATTCAGGACACTCTGCTAACCGAGGGTGATATCGAGACTGATGAAAAGTAAACCACGATATCAACATATTGGATTCCATTTCATATCATTATTGGTTGCCATGTGCACCAAGTGAATATATAAATTTATCTATCACAAAAAAATGATGATCACAAATTGTGTACTCACATCCATCGACTTCTTGTTCGATGTCAAGTAGTCAACTAACAAAGCGTAATTGCATCTGTGAGCATATGTTTAGTATTACAATGAATTGAAATACATCGTATTGTCTCACTTATTCATTTGGTGGTCCATCGTTATCATTTGCCTCATTATCATTTGAAAAATCTGCCAAACCAAATGAGTCTATCTCTAATTCTACCCAAATATCTCCTACAGCTTCATCATTAATAAGTTAATCTTCAAAAGTTAATGGCAATGGTGATGACGAGTGAGATCGAGAAGGTGTGCCATGTGTCGTCAAACCATCTGATGATGATGCATCACACTCAATGTCATCATTAGCTTGTGAAGCTTGCACATGATCGTCCTCCAAAAATGTGTCATCGAATCCTCATCACAATCTTGTTCATGAGGTGCAGTTGGCAGTGCCATGTCCTTCACGACATCTCTATCTTCAAGATTATTTTACTTCGAGGGGTGACTTAAATCACATACCACCATCTGGGATCTAAACAATCAGGGTGAAAGACCACCTATAATTGATCGATGTTACCATAAACGTTGACTTGTAGTTAGTATCCATACCTATGTTATAGTTTCTTGGGTATTACTATACACAATATACATTTTTTGCAGTACATTGAAAATTGATTGATTGACAGCAAAAGAGCATAGATATCTTGAAGACATAGAAGAAATGTACATGCTCACATTGATGAGGAAAAACAAATGTATCGCTTTGATTTGTCCAAAGCTTGGTAGAATCGATGGCAAAATAACCACTCTCATCTTTCTTAGACAGTTGCATTGAGACCATTGCAAATAACTTTGAACCATTTGAAATCAAATATGAAAAAAAACTGAATTTCCTAAATCCAACTTCGAGGATGTCATTGGTTGTCCCACAATAATCAAGCTGAAGTTCAGACCATGATGAAATACTTGACCAAGATTAAGAAGGTACATGATTAACTATGTAATCCAAGAAATCATTGACCATGTGGATATAGAGAGTATACACTAAATGGATCATTATCATCTTATGAGAACTTGGTGACCACCCTATTAGTGTAGGATATTGACAATTCCCTGAGTCTCATAGCTGTCTCTGAGATGTCTCCACGCATCCTTGGAGTTCTTGGCATATCGTACTCTTCCTATCACACTGTCACCTAGCACCAAGCATATCGTCAGGTATGCATGCCTCTCCTTGATTCCCCAAGCTCCTGCTGTAGCTGCATCCATGCAAACCCCTTCCTCGTCATGATCTACAGCATCGCTCCCATCCACTACTCCCCATAGCCCTCTCTCCTCGAGGATCAATTTCATCTTCCTACTCCCGTTGTCGTAGTTCATCCCCTCAAGTTTCTCAAGGACTCGTGAATCGCTCAATGGACTGATTTTGGTTGTCATATCGACCTTTAGGCAGACTATAATTTGTTCTACTTCGACCTCACTCGCTTTCTCCTTCATATCCCTTCTATGGTACAGATCGCTTTAAAAAATGATTACACTACCTCGTGATGTGGGCCCATAACCTTTGAAAGATCATAATTCTGTATGTATCGGAATCAACGATTACATACTAGGTAAACAAAACTATGACACGCAACAATCAAACAATGAGAGCATTCATAATGGCAAGCTAAATATCTGTACGACACAGAAGATACGAATTGCAGAAATAAAAAGGTACTTGATAGATTCGATCCTTGGGTACATATACACGTCAACAGGTGTCAGCCAAGAAAATGCACATCTGTATGTGCCAAGAACCTACTTACTTAGGGCTGCCCATTCTACCTTTGGACACATGCCTTACATAACTGCCAACTCGTTTCACACTACACTGACTTCAAAAAAACGGTTTTACAATTGATCTAACAGTAAAGGGACGGTTGAGGCTTTAACTCTACTTTTGCACTTCCATATTGAGCCCTTAAGGCCATCAGTTTATCTTGCCACCCCTCAAGTTTGCCCAAATTCACATTCACAGACACTTTGAGAATTTCTAGTTTTTGGAGTTCAGTGATGGACTTGTATGCAGGACTTGTATACAGTACCAGACTGGATATTTGCACGACAGTAGGGAAGTTAAGTCAGCTTTTGAATAACCTAGGCATAGCACATTGGAATGCAGGAAAGAGAGTCCTAAAATATTTACAAGGAATAACTGCACATGGTATAATCTATAGGTTATGTAGTTTCGAACTGGGGAGGAAATGAGGATGATAGGACATTCAGGTTATACATTCATCATGGCCAATGCAATAATCAGCTGGGCAAGTACCAAACAGAGATCCATGACTCTATCCACCACTGAAGCTGAATACATGGCTCTATGTCATGCTTCAAAGGAACACATGTAGACCAAGAATATTATTAATGAAATAGAGATTAAAGTAGATAGTTTTGTTTTACAAAGTGATAATCAGGGTTTTTCTTGTGTAAAAATGGTTGCTTTCATAAGAGAAGCAAACATATTAGTCTGCAATATCACTATGTTAGATATATGGTACAATCTGGAGAATTTATTCTGAAGTATTGTGCTACTAAAGAAATGATAGCGGATCTCATGACCAAGAGTTTAGGTAAAGAAAAATTTCAGTATTTCAGAGATCTGATGGGAGTTAGAGAAAATTTCTTAGTAGAATGAAGTTAAATTGTGGGAGAGATTGTTGGTAGCAATTCAACTGTTAGGCCGTTATATGTTGAATGTCACACCCATGTGAAAAATTGGCGGATGTTAAAAGAAGGGTACCTGTCATCAACAATGACATGTAAAGATCTTTGATGATGAGTAGGATATAAGTAGAAGCTATACGAACATGGATGCACTATTTTTGCACATATGGCAATAGGATTAGCTCTGGTGTTAGCTTGCATAGATGAAGCTTGTGGAATGCTCATGCTAACATTGTTCAAAGTATTGCTATTCAACAGACTTTGCCAAGTTTGATGGATCTTCAAGAGATCTTGATCAATGAGGTATAGGCTCCAAGCAAGAGGTGGACCTACATCAACACTTTAAGAGGATGCTATGTTCACAAAGGGAAAATTCAAGGGCAAAACCAAAAGTAAGTGGTCTAAAGGGCAAGATCAAGTGGATGCTTCTTCAAGTGGCAAAAAGAAGGATAGATCAAAGCTCAAGTGCTTTAATTGTGGCATCAAAAGACACTTTTCAAGTGAGTGCTACAGAAGAAGAGAGATCAAGGAGACAAGCAAGGTAATCTTACTCTTGATGAGGATGGTTTGGATGTTCAAGATGCAAATGATGATGATTTTGTGATGTCTTCATGTATGCTTGCTAATGATGGAGATCTAGATCCTTGGTGGATTGATAGTGGAGCAATGTCATGCATGACCTTTCACAAAGAGTACTTCACTTCTTTGTTGGCATATGGAGATGACAAGAGGGTGATCTACATGGCCAATGATGGTGAGTGTGCAATCAAATGGATTGGCACAATTCCTATTTCTCTCTCTACAAATAGGAATGTTCATTTGGAGTATGTCTTGTTTATTCCATCTATTACCAAGAATTTGCTTAGTGTGAGCCCAATGCTAAGTAAGGGCCTCAAGGTGGAGTTTGATGGAGATTCTTGTTTGATCAAAAGGAAGGATGTCTTGATTGGAAAAGGTAAAAGACAAGGGAAGTTGTTTAAACTTGATGCTTGTGTTATTGCTAACCAAGTTGGATGTGTTGCAAGGGAGCAAATTTTTATTCAAGAGGTTTGGCACAAAAGGATGGGACACCTCAACTTCAAGTCATTGGAGGTAATGGCAAGGAAAAAGGTTGTGATTGGTCTTCCAAGTTCCTTAAGTAATGACAAGCATGTTTGTGAGTCTTGTGCTTTGTCTAAGTCACATAGACTACCTTATACTAGATCTATTTCTAGATCTACAAAGCCTTTACAACTTGTACATTCAGATATTCATGGATTTACTACAATTAGCAATAGTGGAGCTAAGATGTATGTAATATTCATTGATGATTTTAGTAAATTTTGTTGGATCTATCTACTAAAGAGCAAGGATGAAGTGTATGATGTCTTTGTCCAGTTCAAGAATGCAAGGGAGAACCAATTTTCCACAAAGATCAAGTGCTTGAGAGGTGACAATGGTGGTGAGTACATATCTAACAAGTTCAAGGCCTTTTTGTGATGAGCATGGGATCAAGAGGGAGTATACAACATCAAGGACCCCACAACAAAATGGAGTGGCTGAAAGGAAGAATAGGACTTTATGTGAAAGTGCTAAAGCTATGAGGTTAAGTGCTAATCTTGACAAACCATTTTGGGATCAAGCTTTCTTGTGTGCCAATTTCTTGTGCAATAGGTGGCCGAGTGCTATTTTGGATGGAAGGACACCTTTTGAGGTGCTATTCGAGAGGAGGCCGAGTGTAAACTTTCTAAGAACCTTTGGATGCACATGCTATGTCAACATTACTCTCGATGATAGAACCAAGGAGGATCCATCTTCAAGAAGAGGTATTTTTGTTGGATATAGTGAGGTGAGTAAAGCCTACAAGGTTTACATTCCTTCTACTAACAAAGTGATTGTTGGTAGAGATGTCATTTTTTATGAGGGGAACATTCGAAAGGTTTCTTCAAGAATGATTGATGGTAGAGTGGATGGATCTAACATTCTTGATGTTGATGAGAAGGATCTTACTTTGGATGGTGGTGATGGTGGACCTTCATCAAGTCAAAAGCCAAGTAGAACATCAAGAGAAAGACAAGTACCTTCAAGGCTCACATATGATCAAAAGGGTAAGCAGGTAGTTTCTAGAAATTATGTTGCTTTCCTAACCTCTTTGGATGAGCCTACAAATGTAGATCAAGCAAGGACAGAAGAGGAGTGGATCCAAGAAATGGATCTCGAGTATCAAGCTCTTATGAAGAATGGAACATGGAGATTGGTGGAGTTGCTTAAGGACAAGAAAGCTATTGTATGCAAATGGATCTTCAAGGTGAAGACAAACCAAGATGGATCTATCAACAAGTACAAGGCAAGGTGAGTGGCAAAAGGATATGCTCCACAACAAGGAATTGACTATGATGAGACCTTTGCACCCGTGGCAAAGATGGTACGCATTCGAGTCATCATTTCACTTGCTATACTTTATAGATGGGATCTATGGCATATGGACATTTCAAATGCATTCTTGAATGGTGATCTTGAGGAGGAAGTGTACATGGAGCAACCCGAGAGCTACATTTAATCAACAAAGCCAAATCATGTGTGTCTTCTACAAAAGAGTTTGTATGGCCTTAGACAAGCACCAAGGAGTTGGTATGCTAAGATTAAGACTTTTTTACTCTCTCAAGGCTTTGTTATGAGGGAGTATGATCATTCACTTTATTATAGGTTTGCTGGAAATGATGTTACCATCTTGCTAATCTATGTGGATGATATCATCTTGAGTGGTGGAGACAATCAAGATGTGGAGGATATTAAGAATGCTCTTAAGAAGGAGTTTGACGTGGATGATCTTGGTAATTTGCATTACATTTTAGGAATAGAAGTCATTAGATCTTCTCAATCTACTTTCATTTGTCAAGAGAAGTATGCTAATTCTATTCTAGAAAGATTTCATATGGTAGATGCAAAAGCTATTGATACACCTATGGAGTCTCATGTAAAGCTAACTATAAGAGGTAATGAAAGATCCTTCGAGGACATTACTCTCTATAGGAAGCTAGTTGGTTCACTCATCTATCTAACCATTACTAGACCTGATCTAACTATTGTGTTGGAAGATTGAGTCAATTCAAGCAAGATCCTAGTGAGGAGCATTGGAAGCTAGGAAAGCGAGTTTTGAGGTACATCATTGGAACTCCAGATTTTGGCATATTGTATGAGGGATCATCACCTAATCTTTTTGGATTTTTAGATTCGGACTATGATGGGGATGTAATGGATAGGAGATCCATTAGTGCTTATTGTATTTTCATAGGTGATGGAGCTATATCATGGATGTCAAAGAAACAAGCCACTATCTCATTGTCATATAGTGAGGCCAAGTACAAAGCTCTTACACATTGCACAAAGGAGATGGTATGGATCAAGTGGATGATCAAGGATCTTCACTTGCTGGATTTTTCAGAGAGCCCAATCATCTTTTGTGACAATCAATCAGCTCAAATAATGGCATCCAATCCTATCTTTCATGCTAGGAGCAAGCATATTGAGATACAATATCACTTTGTGAGAGAGCGAGTCATTGCAAAGGAGGTGAAGCTTCAACATGTGTCTTCAAGGGAATGTGTAGCTGATATCTTCACCAAAGCATTGGGAAAAGACTTGTTCATGAAGCATAGGACTTCACTTGGATTATTATCAAAGTCTATGCTAAAACTAGTTGAAGAGGGAGTGTGAAAGATTCAACTAGTTTCATCACATTTTGCAATATTTCCATATTTGGCATATTGAGGCCAAAAGTTGTTTTAGACTTAGAGGTTGACTTTTCAAAGTTCATTAGTCTAAATTTCATTTGAATAAACATTGTTTGAAAGTGTGGGATAGTTACAATGTGAGTTTGAGTAGATTCAATCTGAATAGTTGGGTACATTGAATCTAGACCCAAAATTAGTAGGGTTAGCATTTGAGTGGGAAAGCCAAGTGGCCAAATAGGGTTTGGACCTGCTATAAAAGGATGTAACTCGTGTAGAGAGTGATCTTCTCTCTTCTCTATCTCATTTCATGCTTAGTCATCGAAGATGGCTAGGTATCCGATGTTCTTCAAATAATTTGACATTCGAATGTAGATAAGAACAAGAATGGATACCCTTTAGTCCGAAAATGAAGATTAGCCATAAGGTCAATGCAGTCGTCCTTCAAATAGTTCGTTTGTTTTTTATTCTATGTATAAAGTTCTAGGTGTCAAACTGCTTTGTAAAAACCCGTGTATTTTACTAGCCATTATTCTGGACACATAATGAGAGTAGTTTTGCAGATACTATAGTCTGTGTCAAGAAACACGACTAAATATGAAAAATACCAAAACAGAAAACTATATTCTTGCAGACATTAGATGAGAAGACATAAAATCTAGAGAGGTTGCATCTGATCCTAGATCAATGATTAATTCAATCGAAAAATGTGCAGGAAGAATCTTGAATAAATTGTATCACCAAGGAGGAAACTATGAGCTTAATTTCCAACAGTCTCTTCTTCTTCAGATGATGGCTCTTCTTCAATATCAATGGGCTTTTTATTTTTTTGGGAGAAAACGTTTCTTCTTGGTCGTGTCCATTGAAATTTTTACATTTCCAGTTTCCACGACAACATTCAGCTTGCTAGGATTAAAACTCCTTTTCCTTCTCCTCATGCAACCTTCTCTTTCTTGGTTGGCTCAACCTCTGGTGCCTTCGGCTTTTGACGGGTATCCTCCTTTTCAAGGACAAACTCCTTGCGTATAAAAGAAAATGAACAGGTAATCATATTTGTTGATTGCTCCAACTTTTTTGATGATAATAGCAGGTAGCAAAGATCGCTTTGTTGAAGCTTTTCATTGACGACCATAAGCCTCTTTGGAGACTTCTCATTGTTCACATCCTCGACAGTTATGATGACAATGTCAAGGTCATCCTCCCATTCATAGTCAATCCATGTTACAATTCAAGCACAATATCTAGTTTCTTGCAAATAATTTTTTTTAAGGCCACTCCCTTGCGAATATCTAAGTGCCCATTGGTAAGAAACGCACTTGGATTTAGAGGAGCATCTGTAGTTTTTGCAGCTGGTTCATTAGGAGTAGTAGTCTCATCCTTTTTCGACATTTTAGAGTATTTAAGAATCAATTTAGACTTTGGCTTTGTCATTTGCATCATGTTGGTTTCTATCTTTGGAAAACCTAAAAAAACGAAAAAATCAATAAGAATTTCATTAAAGATGAATGTTATAAAGGTCTTTAATTACTTGGTTGATTGTAGAATTTAGAACTCATAATCTGATTAAGAATTGGTTTGGAATAATATTTTTGGAATCCAGTGATTTTCCTTGTGGAAAAGATTTCAGAATGATTCTTATATTTCTTGAGTTGTATATTCTGCATAAACACCAGTATTTTTCTAATGATTATGATTTTGGAATCCTGTAAATTATGATTGATGAATCATAAGATTCTAAATGTTTATGATTGACGGATCATAAATTGATACTTAGAGGTCATTAGAAGCTTATAAGAAAATGTGAGAATTCTTAAGATAATGAGTAATTCTTGATCAATTGGGTAAGTCAAGGAGTTAGATCTGTTGGTTGAACTCTAAATTTCTTTACTCCCGCACATACTTGAGATTGTGTGATCTCACAGGCATTTTCAATGAGTAATTGCTTACTTATGAAGAATTTGCTTACCTTACAGGTTGTAGTCTATAAGTGCTTGTGTGCAAAGTTCAGTCTATATCTCCAAATTTATAGGAGACAAATAAATCTATCAAGATACAAACAGTTGTTGATTTCTTGCATATGATGCTAGAAATGGGGATGTTAACTCATTAGAGTAACTGCAATGCTCTAGATGGAGTTATAATTGTTTGAGACTTGATGGATGTCCTAAAAATTTTAGATGACTGAATTGTGGTATTTAGAATATTTGTATATTCTAAGAATATTTTTACCAAGAAGCCTTATTTTTTGCAAAAAATTGAAATGGAATTTCTTCAACTTTTGCATGTGATTTCTTAAATAAAGTAAGATCACCCCGTGTTTCATGTAATTGGGATTTCATGAAGGTGATGAACTTTTATTTTGGAGTAGATCAACCCATTTGGAAGATTTATAGCTTAGTGTATCTTTTGGAATTTGAGTTAGTATTCATGATTAGAGGCAAGCAATTGAAGAATTGTTTCATCTCTGAGTACTTATTCAGATGGAAAGATCGGACTAAGAATAATGATTTAGGGGTAAGACTTGAAAGCTTAAGAGATAGTTTCATGTTTTCTCTTTTTCATTCTGAGGACAAAACCTGTTTAAGGGAGGAATAATGTTATGGCCATATTTAGCAAAGGTAGAGCAGCCCTCCAGTGTTCAAGATTATTGGTCACACCTAGATTTTATTCCACTTCGAGGCCTATTGGTGACTAATGACCTTCAGAGGACCCAGACACTCTAACTGAGACATATGGAGTAGTGTATACGTGTGAATGATATAGGCAGGAGGTATGCATGAAGAGCTGTGATCTATTTATAGTTGACTTGCATGGGGATTGCATGTGGTCATGCACATGATCTTACTCTCTATATTTTCAGGTAGTGATTATCCCGTCAACGACTTTGGTCTAGGTTACCAGCTGAGCTCTTCTCCTCTTTCTATCACATGGCATGGCTTGGGGGCTAGATCCAGGAGGGTCCTCCAAGAGGGGTCCAAGAGGGGTCACATGGCATGGCTTGGGGGCTAGATCCATGAGGGTACTCCAAGAGGGGTCTAGGTTTAGTTGGGTGGTTTGCTCCACAGTCTCTCTTGTGTTTTCCTATCCTCATCTTAGGGATTTTCCCTAGTGGTCTTTACAAATAGCCATGCTTTCCCATGTGGCAAAACTATTAGCATAAAAGACCACAATCTCAAAATTTGCATAATTTGAAAACTAGCTGGGACAAAGCTGCCATTGGTAAATTGTACCATGGCTTGTGATGTGTCTTCCTCTCAAGCATGAGTTTGGTCTCCAGCCAATTTTTATCTTCAAGAGCAATATTGGCCAAAAGAGTTTCCTTGTACAACTATACAAATTTTTGCATCATGCCATTTCATGTGAAAGAGTCTACTCCACATGCACTCTTGTCAATCTACATGTGAAAGAGTCTACTCCACATGCACTCTTGTCAATCTACAACATATTCAAATGTCAAATATTTGGGTGTCAAAATAGCCTAAAAGACCTAAAAGATGACTATATTTTTCTCGCCTGTTGACTGCATTCAAAGCTAATAATAGTTCTCTCTCCTAGGATTTTGTGACCTCCAAAAAAGTACATTCCACTCGAACATGCACTGAGTGTACATGAGAAATATGTGGAATGGAAGCACACAAAATTGTTACAAGACATGAAATTTTTGAAAACGTGATTGGATTTGATACACTTGCTTGGACACCCATTTTAAGTACCTTCTTTTATGCGAGATATCCATGATTTGCAATGATGGTTTTCATCCCAGACTATGAAATTCTTGTTGGATAGATGTTTCCACTTAGGAAGAATTAGCAACTATTTTTCGAACTCATGATTCACTTTACACCAAATAGGACCCCAAGCAACATCATCAATGTGGGTAACCTCGTGCTCTAACTCCCAATATCTGGGTACTGAGACCATGAACTTGCCTTGCTCAAGCAAATATCCCAAGGTTCTAAGCCTGTAGCCCATGTCGAAAACATATTCATTTACCATGCGTATGGCTTCATTCACAAGAAGGTGACATAGAAGAATCAGTGGAGGAGGTGTGGCACACTTGGTCCTGAATGATTGGATTGTGTCATCTGCACAAATTCCACAGAACATACAGTTCCAAGTATTGCTTATGACTCCAAAACTAGCATGTGCTCAGCCACAAACAATCATTTCTAATAAGACAACCCAACATTTATGACTAATATATTGAATTTTTCATTCATCTAAACAAGTTGGTGACGATTTCATATTGTCATCCATCACTAGATATTGCAAGAAGGAAAATTATCTCTATCATTGCATTCAAGTTTTAAAGATAATAATCTTATTAGAAAGAGCATTAGAGAATCTTTGACAATATATCCCACAAACTAATTTCATATAGTAGTCAGAAAGTATAAGCAAGGCTCGTGATAATTGGAGGAAGATTTAGAAATGGATTGATCAACTCGGAGGAATCGGATATCTAGGAATGAAAAGGGCCTCTGTGAAAACACAGATATCGGATGACCTGTGTAGGTGTAAACACATTTTTACACAAGAATATGTTTGTTGATAAGCATCCAACTAACAAACAACACAAATATCATCCACTTTTTTTGCATGACAAGTGAGCACAATAAACATCAAGCACTGATGTCATTGATGTAGCAAATTTGAATTGTGAATCAGTCTCACATTTAGCTACCAGAGATACAAGAAAATTGAAGGTACATGACTACCACTAGACCAAGACTTTGAACTAAATGGTCACACAAACCGAATGGAGATAAGCATTATCTACAATGAGGATTATTTGACTATGGTTGAGGTGGAAGAGCATTGGAAGCTTGATTTTATCATAACAGAGCTCATGCTATTGCAAACCAATCTGCCAACATATTTCAGATTTATCATCAATGGAAGACTCGTAAGTACTTTATGTTTATTGCCATTTCAAAATAGAACAAAATAATTGAAAATTTATAGAAAAAGATGATCCATTAATGGACAGGAGAAAGGAATCTGTGTTGGCAGTCACTAGAAGTAAGCTTAATAAAGGTCTACCAAAGAGTGATCTGACCAAGCAAATTAAAAAACTGATATCAAAGAATAAGGTAACATTCCATGAACCTCTACAAGAAGAATTTGAGAATCCGGCGGAAGTAGATGAATTGAAAGATAGCACAGAGACTCCTATTTCAGATCATGAAAAACAAGAAGAGACTTCTAAAATAGTTGGTAATAAACCTTCTAGAAAAGTGATCATTAAGCCAACAAGAAAAGACATTGTTAGACCTCTAGTTCGTAAAAGAAGAAATCATTCTAAAAATAATGCGGAGGGGAGGGCTATGAGAGTAGTGCCAATCCCTATGCAAAAAGCATTGGATGATTTAAGTCTGGATGTTAACTTTTGGAAATTATTAAAACTTTCACCAATCGTACGACGATATGTGAAGCAAATCATAAAATCCTATTATGGTTTAGATTCTACACCACATACTCTTGAATTAGGCAATGTGAGTGCAGAGAATTTAGATCGGTATTGTCCAAAAGTAGATGCTATAATAGATGGATTGGTGAAACAAGGAGCCATAGTGAATGCAGGAGCTACCGTGAATATCATCAGTCTAGAACTAACCAATAGGTTAGGATTTACCATAGCACCCTTAAATACTACAATATTGAAACTGACAAACAATTCAGTTACTAAGCCAGAAGGAATATTACAAGACATACCCTTGACAGTAGGAGGAAGGACCATCAAAGTTGATTTACATGTGATACATATGTATGAGAATATAAGAGGATATTTCCTTTTATTAAGAAGACTCTAGTTACGCTTGAGTGATTGTACTATTGATATACCAGCAAGAGTATTAATTTTTGGGAGGGGAAAAGAACGGGTAGTACTAGATGCATATACAGGGACTCCTTTATCGGAACGTGCTCCAATCCGATCATCTGAATGGGAGGAGATTTCTACAGAAGATTCCTCCTCACCTACAAGTGAAGAGGATTCTCAATACGGTGAAGTTCTAGAAGTTGAATGGAATACTCCTGAGGATTCACCTTCAAGAGTAAGACATGCAAATATATGTTTAATCAATTTGGGTACAAATGAACATCCTAAACACATAAAGGTGGGAGCTGATTTAAATATAATTGAGAAGCATCAATATGAAAATCTTTGTAGAAAATATCAACATGTGTTTGCATGGGATTATACAGATTTGAAAGGTATATTCCCAGAAAAAGTGGTACATACGATACCTTTAAAAAAAGATACAAAACCAGTAGACAGAAACAACGAAGATTGCCTTATAATCTTAAAGCGAGAGTTTATAAAGAATTAGAGCGACTACGTCAAGCTGGTTTAATATTTCCTGTACAAAACACGGAATGGTGTTCACCAATAGTGCCGAGACCTAAGAAAAATTCTACACAAATTAGGATTTGTGTAGATTATAAAAAATTAAATAAGCACACGATTAAAGATTATTATCCATTGCCATTTATTGATCAACTTCTTGGTGAATTAGCCGGAAGAGAAAGATATTCATTTATGGATTTTTTGCGGGCTACGATCAGATTGCAATAAAAGAGGAAGATAAGTTGAAAACTACCTTTACTACGACATTTGGAATTTTTGCATATCACGTGATGCCATTTGGGTTATCGAATGCCCCTGGTACATATTAGAGATTTATCAATGAACAATTTGAAGATATACTTGACAAAAATCTTAAAATTTTCATCGATGATCTATGTGGAGCTCTTTTGTTAAAAATCATATGGCTATCTTGGAGAAATGTTTAAAGAAGTGTGAGATAACATGTGATGCACTCAATTATGGGAAATGTTTGTTTGGAGTGCCTTACGATGTACTACTAGGTCATGTGATTAGTAGGAATGGTATATCTACTAATCTGGATAAGATAAAAATAATATTAAGCCTTAGTATTCCTACTACGCTTAAGAAGTTACAATCATTTCTTGGATCTGTAGGTTATTATCGAAGATACATTAGGCAATATTCATTAAAGACACTCCCTCTAACGATATTATTGAAAAGGGATGGAGTATGGAATTGGACTAAAGCTCTTGATACAACTTTTAAAGACTTAAAAGAAGCTATAGCCAGTACCCCTATATTGAAACCTCCAATGTATGATCGGGAGTTTTATATTTTTATGTCAGCTACAGAGAAAAGTATGAACTGTTGTTTGGCTCAAATATGGGACAAGATATATCATCCCATAATGTTTGTGGGACGCAAGCTAAATATAGCAGAGTTGAACTACTTATATGCAGAAAAAGTGTGTTTATGCATTGCATATGCTGCTACTAAATATCGTCACTATATACTACATGGCAAAGTTATAATCTTTACTAAGAATAATGCAGTTATTTTGATGGTGACTAAATTGGAACCACCCCCTAGGTTAATCAAGTGGATTGTTGCACTTCAAAAATTTGATTATGACATGAAGAGTAAACCTCCATGGTTGCAAGGTTTAAATGATTGTATTTGTGAGTGGGGAACTCCGAATGAGGAAGATGGAACTAGTGAGAGTGACCAACTTTTAGGATTACTTCACATCGATAATGATATGATACCGAGCTCATATTCCACTTTGGCAACATTTTTGTCAACATTGGAAGTGCCTGATAGCATGACATATAATGAAAAAAGAAAACTTAAGTTGCAGGCACTACAATTTTCAGTTATAGAAGGTGTACTTTATTGGAAGGGAGTGGAAGGATTATACGTAGATGTGTGGTACATGATGATATAGAATTTATTTTAGAAGAATGTCATGATTCCGCTTCTGGAGGACATTTTGCAGGCCAATTGACGGGTCAAAAGATATTGCGAGCCGGGTATTGGTGGCCAACACTTTTTAAGGATTCCCATGATTATCTTAAACGTTGTGACATATGTCAGTGTGCTGATGGAAGAGCTAGCCGTATCAGATCGTTGATTCCAATTCAAGAATATCTACCCTTTGAGAAACGGGGGATAGATTTTGTAGGACCAATAAGACCAGCCTCGTCATCCAGGAAGAGTTATATCATCATTGCAGCTGACTATTTTACTAAATGGGCTAAAGCGAGGGCGGTTGGGAAAGATAATGCTAAAGAAACTGTGTGGTTTCTTTTGGAGCAAGTTATTAAAAAATTTGGTGCTCCTAAAGAATTAGTATCAGATAGAGGTACTCATTTTTTAAATAAAACTATTGAAGCGTTAACAGAGCAGTTGACAATTAAACATCGTAAAACAACGCCTTATAGTCCTCAAGCAAACAAATAGGCTGAAAGTACTAATAAGCAATTAGTCAATATCATAAAGAAAATAGTCTCTGAAAATAAACGAGATTGGGATAAAAAGCTATATTCAGCTATATGGGCATATAACATTACCATGAAAACTAGTTCGAATCATACACCCTACTTTTTAGTGTATGGTCAAGAATGTGTATTACCCATAGAAACATAAATTCCATCACTACGTTTTGTGTTGGCTCATGATTTGGGAGAACGAGATTCCTTACAGCAATGTCTGAATGTACTACAAGGAGTGGATGAAGATATCTTTGAATCATCAAGAAGTGTATAAAAGACGAATGAAAGTAATCCATGATCGAAAAATCAAAGATCATGTTTATGAAAAGGGTCAATTGGTATTACATTATGATGTCCGACATGAATTGATGCCGTAGAAATTAACCTTTTTATGGAATGGGCCGTATAAAATTAAGAAACTTTATAAGAATAATACAGCACGATTGACTGAATTAAATGGAATAGTTTTAAAAGTCGAGTCAATCTTAATAAAATTAAACCCTACTTTATGTAGTAGGATTTTAGAGTACTGTATTGTGTACAGTAGTGTATTATAATTTGGTTTCCGTAATGATTTTTAAAATTATATTATTGTTGATCCATTATTTATAAGTTGATGGTTAGACATTTTTCACCTTACCGTCTTTGATTTCCACTATGAAATAAGGTGTATTAGTTGTTTTTAATTATTCTTATGTTTTCTACAGGAAATAAAAAAGAAACTTGAAAAAGAAAAAAAAAATAATAGAATATATTTTGCAGTTTATAAAAATGGAATGCTTAATGTTATAAAGGTTATGTTAATTTTGTAATATAGAATTTGTATGATTACAGCTTTTTTTAATAAATAAATAAATAATAATAATAATAATAATAAATAGAAATTGTTGGCACATACACTTTACACGTGCATCATCAAAGCACGGTATGTTTGCATCCATTTCATATTATTCAGAAGATTGCATTTCATTTCTCTATGCACACTTTCATTTATTTGATGATCGGGGTGCAATGTCAATTACTTTTCCCAGATGGGCATGTTTGGTTGAATCAGAAGCATCTGGGGGGTCTGAGAGGTAAAATGAAATTTTTGGATGGATTGAAACATTATCAGTGGGGTGGTGAATGGAAAAAAAAAATAGTAAGAATCATCATGGAAATGTATCTGACCTTTTGAGAGGATTTGTGAGAATCTTTATGAGTGAAAAAATGAGTGGAGAGAATGATGAGTGTTTTCCATATATTTCCTACTAGTTTGGAAATAGATTTAGAAATTGGATCTAGATTTTTCTATTTGAGAAACTAGATATACTTGATCTTTAAATTTCGATCTTTTAATCCGATCTATAGATGAGGTATGTGATGATAGACATATATTTGAGAGATTCAATACCTTATGAGACAAAAAGAGTTTGTAAGGAGAGGATAGGAATTTATTGAGAATGAAAATCTCAAGATGAAGGATATCAACAAAGATAGGAATGCATATACACTTATCTGGAGGATGTTAAACACAAAACTTGAGATTGCATCCATAATTGAGTACCAAAACAAAATGAAGATTGCATTTCCATTTTCCTATTTGCATGGGATCAGAAACATCGGGCATCATACTAAACTAATGGAAATGGGAGCATTTCTTTCTTTAGACACATGGATGGATGTTCACATGTTATGTTTTGAAGACTTTTTGTTGCTGATGAGTTCTAAGGCTTAATCGATGGCTTTGGATGTGGCTGCTATTCTGAAGAGTGGTTAGTATCACACTATAATGTGTGCCGAGCCCACTGTTTATCATGAATATATTATTCTGGATCCGTTTGTGTGGGGACCACACTCTCCAGTGGAATCGCAAATGTTAGTCGAATTTTTTATAACATAATTCGGGCTAAAAATGAGCTATATGAAGTTTATTCGATTCTTATAAGAGGCTTCATAATGGTTATTTATTATTTTTAGTAAGTAAATTGACATGGCACTAGCAGTATTACTATATTTAGACATGGTGCCAGTTTTACTTTATAAAGTTTAGAGTTGATATATATAGTAATAAATGCCTTCCAATTGGCATTATTAACGTTAATTAGAATTTTTTGTTTTTTCGGCATTGCCGAGACTGCAATATGACAATGTACTCATTTTACTGCCACTTATAAAAAATGTCCAGATAATTTCAGGTATTGCCTTAAAGTTCAAGGGGGTGTCCTAAGGTTAAGGGTTTGAAGACACGTTCAGTTGCGGTTTTTAATGGAGAGCAGTTCAAAATTGCTAATCTGAAGTACTGTACTGATTTTCAAATTGGAATCGATGAGTTAATGATGAAAATCTTTTACCGAATTTGGAAGTCTGGTCATCAGACAATTTGCCTGATCGAGTTTATGTTTTCATTTGTGAAGTTCCAGATGGAAGCAACGGTTGTTTGTTCATTAATGATTATCTGAGTTTCAATTGAAAATAACAATCGAGGATGTAAAGGCTTAAGATAGGGTATGGGGAACGAGAATGGATGTCAGTTCAATTTATGACGGCATAAATCGTTCAATTACCTGAACCTTGGAAGTAAATCACAAATATGAGATGAAAAATGGTTTTTGGAGGCCAACAGTAGGTAAAGAGCCCTCTTTGTCAAAATGAAAGGTGAAATGGGTTCCAAGAATAGATAATGCCCTTCATCGAAAGTTGGTTGGGAAAGGATGTCATGGCTTTCTGAAGGAAGAAGAGGAGTGAGAGAGAGGAAAAGTGTGTCCAGTTTGATAAGGAGAGTTTAGAGAACAGAGAGCAAAAACAACTGTGTGAAATTTGTTTACAGACATGCTAAATTAAATCTGATAGTTGTTGTTGAAGTAACTCTGAATTCAAATGGATTTTGGAAGCCTGGAACTTTGTGAAACATTGTCATTGCTACTGTTCTGAAAGAGGGTTTCATTTCATTGCTGTCTGGTGTGGTTCTGAAGATCGTAACTTGCATCTGTGGAGAGACGCTGCTCTGTGAAAGGCGACCTGCAGAATTCTAAAGAGACCTGAATTACATCACGGGTTTTTCTGTGAGAGACGCTGCCCTGGAAGAGAGGAAAACCTGCACATTGTCATTGTGACCTGTTTGGAAAAAGAGGAGCGATCTGAATTACATCCCTGCTGCTATTCCGAAAGAGTGACCTGTGGGTGAAGAAATCCCACGCTGCCCAGGAAGGGAGTCGCTGCACCATCGCGACCTGATCTGTGCCATTGAGAGACTGTTCTGAAGGGCGACCATCTGGGAAAGAAGAACCCACGCTACACAGTTTTGAAAATGAGAGAGTGAATGGCGGCTATCTGTAGTTCTGATCAGAAGGCATGTTGTCCCTGTGCTTGAGAGAGAGCGACCTGCACCAGTGCGAAATGCTTTTGTGAGAGAGAGTCTAAACTGTCACCCTCGCGACCTCCATTTGTGGGAAGAGGACCCACGCTGCCCAGCCCACGCTTAATTTTTGGAGAATTGGGAGAGACAGACCCGACAAACAGTTGAGTGCCCACAAGTGTAAACCTGAGATTTTATATGTAAGGAGACCCAAGGGATCGGTAACAGTGACTGAAGTGAAGATTCGCTGACCGCTGACTGTTGATTGTCTGAAAATCCTTTACCTTTGGATACATCCTGAGAAGTTAAGGCAGAGTCTCTCTGAGTCACCGAGGTAAGTTGTAATTTCAGACTAATATTAAAATTACACTTAAAGAACTTCTAATGGTTGTGCCGATTGTTCCACTAAAATTTATAATGACTCTATTTGGAAGTCTGTTTTTTAGACTTTATGAAGTTTACAGTCTGAAGGGCTTTTGAGTATAATCGAATTACATTTATCATTTCTGAACAGTGACAATTTGAAAATCTAATAACTTTATCCACTAAAAGCAGTAATTGCGGTTTTCAGATTTTATAATTTTGTGAGGTCTTTATATGATTTTGCATAAGAAAAATGAACTAAACCTTATAAAGGCCATAACTTTTGCATTTCAAGTCGGATTTGAGTGAACTGAAAAGCAAAAGTGAGTAGAATCATGTGATAAATCTACTTTTGCTGGAAGAAATAGTTTTTGAATGACTGATTGGAAGTTATTAAGCTATCCGGAATTTAATAAAGAACAAGTCCTACAGTCAGATATATAATAAGTCTTTATTATACCTATATTAGCTTGTTGGAACATACAAGCTGAATACTATACCCAAAATTGTTGGAACACACAACTTGGGATATTACTGTGAAGATAAGAAAGAGGGAACATTGTTGGAACATACAATGTTGATGCCATATTGATACTTGTACTTAAGTGGTTTTAAAGAACAAAAATTGAGGAAATATACTATGAACTAATATGGAGATATTGGGAAATAAGGATGGTATGGCTGTTACTATAAATTGTTGGAACTTTCATCAAATCTCTGAACATGATGGTAGAAGTATACTCAATTTTCTATCAGAATTATATTATCAAGAATCAATCATCCATATATATATTAACATTACGTACACACTAGACGAAGAGTACTAGGCTACTATAGATAGTGAGATTAGTGAAACTATTACTGAATTGTTACCCGAATGTAGCTATTCTATTTTAGTCCCGTTACATTTATGAAGAGTTTGGAACTCTCTTCTATATAAAATACGGTACACATTTCTAGTTAGTTCAATCCCTTGCTAGAAAATAGTTTAACATTTGGATCTAAAAAATAGATGGGCTTCTATCAGTGATCATGTGATAGAGTTTGGGCTTACACTCTTGCAATATGACATTGTGGTAACTTTTTGCTTCAGGCCTTCAAGGAGAATAATGACACGTTGTCACAGTGTCTGACTACTGGATTCACACCAGCAACTAAATATCTGCTCATCCCTTATCATACCAAGTAAGATATATTAAATGCTTCTTGTTGTTTAATGCTTTATCATTGTCATTGTCAATGGAAATAGTTCTCAGAATTGCAGCTAAAAAAACTTCAATCTTATTTTGTAGTGACCATTGGAGTTTAAACATGATCTCAATAAAGAGATTTGTAGATAATATTGTTAGAGGTTTTTGTGTCAAGATGAACTCGGCGAGCAATACGCATAAGGATGTAGATATATACCTTCCATATTTAAGTAAATATATTCCAACAGATGTTCCCCATTCCGTGGACTGGCAGATCGTTAGTTTGGAGATAAATTCTGTCTTTCTTAACAGCATTTTGAAATCAGTATTCTAATGTATTTGTTTCATTCTAATTCATTTTGTTTCATAATTGATTTCTTGTGTGCTGAATTTTTTTGCAGTCACCCCAACAAAATGATTCATTCAGTTGTGGGTGGTACACATTATACAATGCAAAGTTATTTTTTGATTGGTTCAACCTTCAAGAAGATGTTGATATATCTAAGATAATAAATTCTGTTTATTCTTATTTTTGGAATCATGATTAGTTTTCTATTTTGTTGATGTTTTTAGCCATTACTAATACATGAATGTTCTATCTTCAGTTTACACTTCCTGAGTACACATCAAGCCAGGTGTACAGATTTAGACAAAAAATTATTTTGAGCATACTGGCTAGGGCAAGGCTTCAGCCTCCCATTGTTGATGATGGTATCATAGATGATGTAATTATACTAAATAAAGATTAGAACAAATACAGATAGGATAGAACAGAAATAGATTGCACATGTATAGATTCACAGAAAAATATACGTTGATATATCAAATGCTGCTCCATTTTATGAATTTGGGAGCACAAAATACATGTACTGATGCCCAACTTGGGCTTTCATTTATTGAATGAAAGAGTGTATACACAAATTTTTACTAAAGTTTATTTGATGCTATTGTTCTCCCACAGTGGTGATTGTTGTAGATAGATCTTTGCAGCACGTTATTAGCTCCTATCTTTTTCGCATCTGTGACATGACAAATATTAGTGAATGTGCAATTGTAAATGATGAGGGTTACATCATAGAGTTGTCTATTACCTGACCACACTGGAGGAAAATCTGCCCTTGTCCGATCATAAGCTTTATCCATTGAGCTCGTACCTTTTGACAGATTTCTCGCCCTATCTGTAATCAATTGCGCTTTCGCTATTAATATGGCCTTTTGTATTGCCCCTTCTAGATCAAACGGAGCCAATTGTCTCACAGCCAATTGTATATCCCTTTTTAATCCTCTCAGATAAAACAATAATAATAATTCAGGTTCAATTTTTACTAATATAGCAACTTGTCTGGCTAGCTCGCTCACTCGTCTCGTATATTGTCTAATATTCTCCCCAGGATCTTGTTGTATTGTGGATAATGTGAATATTAGTTCATCCATATTTCTAGTCGGCCTGAACTCCACTATATTAGTTCCTCAATGGTAGCTAAAGAATTTCGTTGTAAACTCTGATACCAATTCCTTGCTGTACCAGTTAAAGCAATAGCAAAGAACATCATCTCATGATATGGGTTGGTTATCCTGCTTATAAAGCAAGTTGTCTAGAAAGCACTGATGTGTCTCTCTGCATCTTCATAAGATGCTCCCGTAAACTCAGGTGTTGTTCCACGTAACTTAGGTAGAGGTTCTACATTATCAGGAACCACCAATGGTTCGGTTTGTCTACCCACCATCTTGTGATTATTATCAGACGATGCAGTTGGGTTATCTATCAAAGATGGTATCTCCTCAAGCGGTGTCTCAACACCTAGCTCTATATTATGATCCTGTAATTCTGGTACTCCTTCTAGTGTTCCAGGCTCAGATTCAATGTCAAAATTTTCAAGAGATACAGGTAATTATTCCCCTACATCAAAACGAGATTTCTGGTCTATCTCTGCTTGTAATCGTCGGGAATCACGTATGACTCTTCTTAAAGTGCATGGACTAAACGCCGCAGTTAATGATAATTGTTCTAATAGTCCTTCCCAACAAGGATTATCACTTGGGGTACCTATCTTCTCCGAGTCCAATTTAACTGTTAAGTATAGCTTGTTGAACTATAAAAAATGCTAATTCACCTTCAGATGTCCAATTCACTATAACTTCAGTTTTTACTAAATTCAACAATGGTTTAATAATTTTTGTAAAGTTAGATATAAATTTTCTATAATACCCTGCTAAACCTAATAAACTTTGTAATTCCTCTTGTATAGTTGGCTTAGTCATCCATTTACTATGCCTATTAATTATCCCCATAACAAGTGTCGTATTCCGCTCTAGAATTTATCCACTCTAGTTTGTAAGTAAGTCTCGGATAATCTCTATTGAATACTTATTCGAATCCAGAGTCCTCGAATAATTCCTCTTAAAACATTCATACCATCATACAGACTCAAATTCCATTCTACATTGCCCATGCTATATTTCTGTAGTCTATGATAAAGTGATAGATATGTTAACCCAATTAAAGGTGTCTCTCTTACCTTTAATTTAGATAATGTCAATATTTAATTTATAGTTTCACGGGGGGAAATAAAGGAAATGCCCATATGCAATATTTTTTTTCTTTATCAAATCCACACTCTTGACAGATGCACCAATGTTAAACTATTTTCTGGCAAGGGATTGAACTAATTAGAAATCTTCAAAGCGGTAAATCAGCGAAATCAAGTATCAGATCTCACTTTACGCGAGTATCGATGATTCTCTATCAGTCAATCCTGAATCTTTATAGGATACACTGTATTTTATATAGAAGAGAGTTCCAAACTCTTCATGAATGTAACGGGGCTAAAATAGAATAGCTACCTTCGGGTAACAATTCAGTAACAGTTTCACTAATCTCACTATCTATAGTAGCCCAGTACTCTTCATCTAGTGTGTACTCAATGTTATTATATATGGATGATTGATTCTTAATAATATAATTCTGATAGAAAATTGAGTATACTTCTATGATCATGTTCAGGGATTTGATGAAAGTTCCACCAATTTATAGTAACAGACATACCATCCTTATTTCCCAATATCTCCATATTAGTTCATAGTATATTTTCCTCAATTTTTGTTCTTTAAAACCACTTAAGTACAAGTATCAATATGGCATCAACATTTTATGTTCCAACAATGTTCCCTCTATCTTATCTTCACAATAATATCCCATTGTGTGCTCCAACAATTTTGGGTATAGTATTCAACTTGTATGTTCCAACAAGCTAATATAGGTGTAATAAAGACTTATTATATATCCGACTATAGGACTTGTTCTTTATTAAATTCCTGATAGCTTAATAACTTCCAATCAGTCATTCAGAAATTGTTTCTTCCAACAAAAGTAGATTCATCTACTCACTTTTGCTTTTCAGTTCACTCAAATCCGACTTGAAATGCAAAAGTTATGGTCGTTATAAGGTTTAGTTCATTTTTCTTATGCAAAATCATATAAAGACCTCACAAAATTATAAAATCTGAAAACCGCAATTACTACTTTTAGTATATAAAGTTATTAGATTTTCAAATTGTCACTGTTCAGAAATGATAAATGTAATTCGGTTATATTCAAAAGCCCTTCAAACTGTAAACTTCATAAAGTCAAAAAAACAGACTTACAAATAGAGTCATTATAAATCACCATGGGGTGCTCTTGTTCTTCTTAAAGCGAAGAAAGATGGAGGTTTCTACATGTGTGTGGATTACAAGGGCCTTAATAAAGTGACTATAAAGAATAAATATCCGTTACCCAGGATGGATGACCTTGTAGATTGCTTGGGTGGAGCTCGATATTTCACCAAGATAGATCTCAAGACAGGGTACCATCAAATAAGAATTAAGTCAAAAGATATCCAAAAGACAGGATTTCGTTCTAGATTTGGTCATTATGAATTTCTAGTGGTTCCATTTGAATTATCGAATGCTCCAACAATGTTCCAACAAATGATAAACAATTTATTTCGTCCATACTTGTGGTAGTATTCTTAGACAACATTCTCGTTTACAGTGAATCCTTGGTGGAACTTGTAGAACACTTAAAAATTGTCTTGATGAAGCTCCGTCAGGAGTTACTCTACGCTAAAGAGTCCAAGTGTGAATTCCTTAAGCAAGAGTTGTTTTATCTTGGTCATAAGATCATAGTAAATGGGATAAAGATTGATGAGGATAAAATCAAGATTGTGATTGAGTGGCCAATTTCAGAAACTGTGAGGCAGGTAAAGTCTTTTTTAGGTTGTACACTTTTCTTCAAGAGATTTATTGAGGATTATGCTAAGTTAGCAGCACCGCTTAATAATCTGACAAAAAGAATTGTTAATAAAAAGAAAAGAGGAATCAACCTAGTCTGCCTGTTGTTTGGAACGAGGAATTGAATTAGTGTTTTGAGAAACTTAAAACAATGATTGTTTCAACTCCTGTGTTACAAATTGCAAATCCAGATTTACCTTACGTCGTGAGAACAAACGCAAGTGATGTTGCAGTTGGAGCAGTTCTATTACAAATGGATAGGCCACTAGCGTTTGAAAGCAAAAAATTCATTGGTCCTCAGTTATGTTATACTACGCAGGAAAAAGAATTGTTTGTTGTAGTCCATGCACTTAAAACCTGGAGACACTACTTGTATGGTAGTAAGTTTGTAATGTATACGGATCACTAGCCTCTTAAGTATTTTTGTAATCAACATGATCTTCGGGGGAGAAAAGCTCGATGGGCTGAATTGATGCTAGAATTCGATCATTTAATCCATTACATAAGAGGCAACTCTAATCAAGTTGCAGATGCTCTTAGTCTTTTTCTCCTCATTAGTGGATGTTGTAGTAGTCTACCCTATTGTATAATACAACATATTGATATTCGGCTCATCATCTAAATCTTCATCCTTCTTCCGAATTGCATCGTCCATAGCATTTTGCAAGAGTTCATACTCATTATGGCGTCTCAGCTCACGTCTGATCCGTTTAGGTAGACCTGACAAAACCCACATAATCATGGAATTTTCGTTAATTGGCTCAGGTTCACACTCAGATCTGAGGCGTTTCACCCGTTCAATGTAATCTCGAACCATTTCGCGCTTTCCCATTTTAATTTTACTTAAAAGTAGGAAAGGGTCTTCCATAAACTTCCGTGGTTTGAACCGTGTGATAAGGGCTCATTTAACAGCCTCCCAATCTGTACATTCACTTTCATCTTGATTATAGTACCAATCTTGTGGTGCGTCTATTAAAGCCATAGGAAATAGCTTAAGTTTGTCTTGAGGGAAAATTTTGCCATAGACTTTACAGGATTCAGCATAGATCAGAAGAAATCTAACTAGATCTGTTAATCCATTATATTTGGGTAGATCCAAACGGGGTGCTCTTCTAACAATAATTGGATTGACTTTCTGTGGAGCACCTCCAAGAACAGCTCCAGGGGCAGCCATCTTAGATCAAACAGACAATGAGATTGGATTTAGATTTTTCTATAAAAAAACTATCTCAGATCAGATCTGCTAGATCTATTCCACTTCCCAAGAATCTGATTGCTATATCATAAAAATGATTTTGAAATACAATCAAATGATAAATCTCTCAAAATCCAAATCAGATTATATCATATTTGACCCAAATTTTGACAGAGACTTGATCTGGATAATCAAAAACTAAAAATAGAACTGGCGAAGATTGTCTCGACGAAGGTTCATCAGTACTATTTTGGAACAAAAACTCTCTGAACAACTTTTCTGACAATTTCTTGGGAAATAACCTTCGCCGACTTCTCAGATGGAAGATCTGACACAGATAAAACTATGAAAAACCGGACGAAGGTTTTTGAAACAAGAAAATACAGTTTCTATAGTTTGACAAGGGTAAAAATCAAGATTTTTTGTGATCTGATCAAGAAGAATCTTCGTCGAACTCAAAAATAGTATTCTACTATATATAGAATTCTTTGAAAACTCGACGACGGTTTTGGCAAAGGATCAAGAGTAATACTAGAATTTTTGCAAAAAAGTGACTTTTTTGGCAAAACTATGGCAATACGACAACTGATCTTCTGAAAACTCTTTTATTTTTGGTATTATTCTTCGTCAACCTGGCAATAGATAGATCTAAATTACACCTAAGCATAATAAATCGGGCGAAGGTTCTTTTTTTGTATTTTTAGGGTGTTGGTGATTTTTTGGTATTTTTTGACGGTTTTTCTGGTGTTTCTGAAAATCTGTTGGGAATTAATCTTCGCCCTTCAAACTAAAGGTTTTGTAAACAAAACCGAACGTGTTTGCAACTCGGCGAAGGCTTCCTGAAAGAGGATAAAAAGTTATAAGCTCTGATGACACTTTTTGCCTCCTTTTGACCAAAATCTGGTAGATTTGACCAATTTTTGTTATTTTCTCTGATATCTCAGATCCAAATGGATCTTAAGATTGGTGATCTGAATAGATTTCCTTGTTTTATAATTAGATTATATTTCAAATAAGCAAATCCACTCAAATCAAGCAAAATCACTCCCAAACTAATCATAAATGCAGATCTAACACTATTCATGCCACAACAAGATGCCTAATGCAAGCTAACCATCCAACAAACATGGTACAAACTGAAAAATTGGCATAGCTCCCCGGCAGCGGCACCAAATTGTAGTGGGTTTCTTTCCTTGCCTAACCTGAATCCAAGATCTAGTCAATCTAGCATCAAAGAGACGAAGTTAGTTGTCACGCGTAGATTCGTTCCCATGAGAGCGAAAGTATAGTTCAGATTTCAACATGAATGGAGGATCCACATCTAACTCTAACATCCACTAACACTAGATCCATTAACACTACGATCCACAACAAAGATAGCTTACTCTTTCTCTCTCTCTCCCTTTCTCTCTCAAAAAAGATATAATAACATACAATCCCAATAACATTCTGATCTAACAATTAGCAAAATCCAAAAAAAGCATGAGAGATGGAGGAGGAAAGAAGAAGAGCAAGGACATTCATCAATCCATTTCTGAAGAGAACCAATCTGCTTTATTGAAATGAGGAAATGAACATGAGGAGCACTCAAGTTGGTCCATTTTTATAATAGAGAGGAGGACCCTGGCCTCTGAATCCTATCGGTCCATTTTTGCCTCCCTAATTATTCAAATTTAAAAAAGTGTGGGAACCATCCAATTTGGAGGGAACCCCAACTTTATTTACTAACATGAAATTTAGGCCCTACGACATTAAAAGTCTCGCAAAAATGCCTAAAGTCCTTTCATTGACTTTTAACTAATCAATCAAATAACTATGTGATCATCGAGTTGGACTTACACACGCTAGGTGCCAAATCCCTCTCACTTATTAACTAGGGCTAGGGTTGTCTTGGGATCCACAAACCCTCCAACACACACTCTCTCTCTCTCTCTCTCTCTCTCTCTCTCTCTCTCTCTCTCTCTCTCTCTCTCTCTCTCTCTCTCCCCCTTCCTATGTTGTCTCTACCTCTCTCCTCTCTTTTGTGTGCTCTCCCTTCGCTCTCTCCTCTCTCTCCTCTCTCTCTCCTAGTCTCTCTCCCTCCCTCCCTCCGCTCTCTCAACTCTCCTCTCTCTCCCCTCCCTCTGCTCTCCTCTCCTCTCTCTGTTCTCCCCTCCCTCCGCTCTCTCCTCGCTCCTCTCTCCTATGTTCTCTCTCTCTCGTCTCCCCTTCCTCCACTCTCCTCTCTTCTCTCCCTCTCCTCTCGCCTCTCTCCACTCTCTCCTCTCTTCTCTCTCTCTCTCTCGACTCTATCTCTGTCTCCCTCAACTCTCTCTCTGCCCTCTTTTCTCTCTTCTCTGTCTCTCTCTCTTTGCTCTCCCTCCACTCTCTCCTCTCTCTTCTCTCCTTCCTACTCTCTCTCGCGTTGTCTCCCTCCGCTATCTCTCCTCTGTCCCTTGCTCTCTCTCTACAACTCCGCTCTCTCTCCTTTGTCCCTTGCTCTCTCTGTGAGTCTCTCTCTCTCTCTGTCCACTCTCTCTCCTCTGTCCCTCGCTCTCTTTGCGAGTCTCTCTGTCTCGTGCCAGGCAAAAAAATGTTGTTGGGCCCTATATTATGCAAAATAATATAGGGCCCAAAACGACCCAAAAATCAGACGAACGGCAATTACGTACTAGGTAATGGCCATTGAGAGGGCCATTACCATGAATAATCAGAGACCCGGCAGCAAGTGGCAGAGGCCCGGAGCTACTCTTGGAAATGTGTTTTCGTTTTTGTTTTGCTTTGTATTTGTTGGTTTGCAGTTATCTTTCATGATGCAGCTGTCATTTCTTAGATGTTGGAGCTCATGTTGCAGCTGTAGCCTGTCATTGATCTTTTGAGTTGTGAATTATAGTCTTTGAATGGCTGCTATAGAGCACTCACCTGACAGGCTTTCTGATAGTCTTTCTGAGCCTTGTAATGTTCATGTGGAAGACGAGGATGGCCTACAGGGTGTTGAAGATATTGAGATAGATACTAATCTTTCACACATGTTTCTTGATGTAAATGCTAGTGATTTGGAGTTGGTAGATTTTGGTGGAAGAAATCGTAGTCATGGTCCAGAACAGTGGTTTCGAAAATGATTTTCTTCTTGGAGGATTGCCACTGGAAAAGATGACAGTATACCTCCAGAAAAGCTTACATTGGATGTTCTTGCAGAATATATGGTTCCATTTATCTTGTCACTGAAGAAATTGAATGGCAATTACTATCCTAGTGCTAGGTACTGGATGTTTCAATCCTTTGTTTTCATGCTTTTTGATTTTTGTAATCACTTTCTTCTTTTGTGATATTTTTGTTTTATTTTTGCAGTTTAGCTCAGATGTTCCGTGCTTGTGGGAGAATTATTCGACGTGAACATGTTTCTAGAATATGTAGAATTCATGTTGATGATTTGCCTATTGTTGTTCAAAATCATCCATTTTTTGAGAGAGCTCGCACTCTTTGGTGCTTCATATGGATAAGTCTATTAAATCTGGAGCTAATAAGAAACGAAAGAAGAGTGCACCTATGATGTGGAGGGATGAGGAAGAGTGTTTAAAAGACCCTGAACATTCTATACATCATGCTGTTGGTTTACAAAAACGTTGGTGTTATTACTGTTTAAGTCGTTTTATGGTTCGCGGACACACATAATTGTACAATCTACTTGATATCAATTTTCAAGTAAGATTTGATGTTCATGGTTCTTTTGTTATGTAAGTTTATAATGTTGTAGAATGTTAGATTTTTATGAATTAGCCCTATTGATTTGTAATTGTCCAACAAGTCGAGTTTTTTTTAGTTATATTGATGTATATTCTTGTAGTATAAAGTTTGAATTTGTTTCTTAAATGGTAATTTAGGTATAGAGAGAGAGAGAGAGAGAGAAAGAGAGCTTCGTTGAAATCCCCTAAAATGTGATCAAAATGGGATCGTTTGCAGTGAAATGCATGGCCTAAAGGACCACAAATGGCCTAAATGCGGGCCCTATGTGGGATGAAGGGAGGGGCCGCAAACACCTCCTTTGTGGTCAATTGGGAGGGGTCAACAATGGCCCATGAGAACCATGAGAACCGATAGCATCCGAGAGAGAGAGAGAGAGAGAGAGAGAGAGAGAGAGAGAGAGAGAGAGAGGAACCATGAGAACCGTGAGAATCAAGAGCATCCAAGAGAGAGAGAGAGAGAGCTTCGTGAGAACCGTGAGTGAGAGAGATTGAGCATCGTGAGAACCGTGAGTGAGTGAGTGAGAGAGAGAGAGCATCCGAGAGGGATTGAGCATCATGAGAACCATGAGAACCATGAGTGAGTGAGTGAGAGAGAGGAACCATGAGAACCGTGAAAACCAAGAGCATTCGAAAGAGAGAGAGAACTTCATGAGAACTGTGAAAACTATGAGTGAGTGAGTGAGAGAGAGGAATCGTGAGAACCGAGAGCATCTGAGAGAGAGAGAGAGAGAGAGAGCTTCGTGAGAACCGTGAGTGAGAGAGATTGAGCATTGTGAGAACCGTGAGTGAGTGAGTGAGAGAGGAACCGTCAGTGAGAGAGAGGGAGAGAATTCGAGAGCGATTGAGCATCATGAAAACCGTGAGAACAGTGAGTGAGTGAGTGAGAGAGAGGAACCATGAGAACCGTGAGAACCGAGAGCATCCGAGAGAGAGAGAGAGAGAGAGAGAGAGAGAGAGAGAGAGAGAGAGAGAGAGAGAGAGAGAGAGAGAGAGAGAGAGAGCTTCGTGAGAACCATGAGTGAGTGAGTGAGAGATAGGAACCGTGAGAACTGAGAGCATCCAAAAGAGAGAGAGAGAGAGAGAGAGAGAGAGAGAGAGAGAGAGAGAGAGAGAGAGAGAGAGAGAGAGAGAGAGAGAGAGAGAGAGAGAGAGAGAGAGAGAGAGAGAGAGAGAGAGAGAGAGAGAGAGAGAGAGAGAGAGAGAGAGAGAGAGCCACTCTTGGCATCCTTGAGAAGTTGTCCCAGCTCCTCATCACCTACGTTCCGCTTTTGAAGATCGATAACTGACAGATCTGCACCAATTTCTTCCACCTGATCATCTTCATCCTTTGGCCACATGAAGTCCTCCATCTTTCTCATGCCACATTCCAGAAAAGCAGTGATGGTGTCTACACTTATTTTGACATCATCGTACTTGCCTCCCAAGTTTTGGTTGCCATCAACACTGTTGTTACCTTCTCCTTCTATTCCCATAACTGAAGGCTCGAGAGATGGCTCGAGAGAGAGTGAGATGGCAAGAGAGAGAGACCTGTGAGAGAGAGAGAGAGAGAGTCGATTTAGAGAGATAGACAGCGTGCGCTCTCGGGAGAAAATTGGAAATTTGAAATGTGTGTGGGTCAAAAAAAAAAAAAACAAAAACAAGCTTGTAGTTGTGGTTTTTTACACGTATTTTTTTTTCAAACGTTTTTTTGATCTTTTCTTTGCAAATGAGTGAAGTTTTTTGCAAGCACAGCGTGACATTTTCGGCGGCAAAACACACAGTCTCTAAAATAGTTTTATACTATATAGATAATAATGGGGAGGAAATCCATGCATCCTCCTCCCCATACATGGATCCTCTTTTTTAAGATTTTTAGTTCATAAAATGTGTATGCATGGGTGAGGGGAGGAGGATGCATGGGTCCTCACCCATGCATACAAAAGTGTACATAACTTTATATATATATATATATATATATATATATATATATATATATATATATATATCATATATCCAACGGTACCAGGATCCACGAATCCCGGTACCGTGGATCCATACTGGTACCGTCGTGGATCCATACTGATCCGCGGTACCAATATATATATATATATATATATATATATATATATATATATATATATATATTGCAAAAATAACAAAGGAATTATTTTTTTTTGTCTTGCACTGAAATGCCTTGCAAATGATGAATATAGCTGCACTCGATGGTTTGATCCATGGTGGCGGCTTTGCAAATGGATTCAAATTTTTACACGGAATGCACTATGTCATTTCTCTACAACCAACTATGCGACTTTGTGGTTCGAAACTTTTCTAAATGCAAAACCTCGCACAGTCTCTTATGTGTTTTTAATGGGATGAGACCTCTTGAATTCTAATGGATGGAAGGAATGTCTTTAATGGGGAGTGCAACAAATCAACAGTTCAATGATGAGGGTGTGTGTAATCCAGTTTGTTTTAAAGATTAACTCTATTACACACACAAAATTGCCAGGACCCATATCCAGAAAATACTAGAACTCTTTCTAGTACCAAATGCAAAAGCATATTCGAAGCTGAAAATGGTTGATGCAGAGGTAAAAATTATTCAATATCGGATCGACGTGCCCTTGTAGTTATTGATTGGTTTATTTTCATAACGTGCACACTAATCCGATATTCAAAAAATATTTTTTTAATATCGGTTCGACGCGCCCTTGTTTTCGTTGTAGATTTAGTTATAACATCTTGTACGTTGATCCGATATCTCATAATGTTAATATTTGGATTCTGCAGTCCTCCCAGCAGGTTGATTCTGTCAGCTGTGGTTGGTATACTGTATGCAATGCCAAATACTTTTAATTGGCTTGCAGTACAAGTTGGACTTCCAAATTTGGAAGAGGTAATCTTTGATTAATAACTTTTAATTGTGTTTTTGTTTTTTCCTAATTCAAATTAATATTAACTGATCTTTGATTAATTGCATTTAAGTGTGTATATGTTTTTTTTTTCAGTTTAAATGCCCGAAGGTCTCCCCAATGGAGATAGTGCACTTCAGGCAGGAGACCATTGATCGAAAATTCATATCCAGTTGCAATGGCCGAGTGTTCTCCACCCAAGCTAGTTCCAACTGGAGAAATGGATTTAGAGATCATAGATAGTTGATACTGATTAAATATTCGTCTCACTTGATGTGGATGAGACACATGTATAGAAAATTTTAATAGAAATATATTTACGGTTTTTCTATGGTTGTTCTTACTTGTTGTTCTTTCTCTTATCAATTCAGGTTATGATTCATTCATCTTCAATTTCTACGGTTTTCAGACATGTTTGTTTTCATAGCCTTGGTCTGCCTTGCCTTTACCATGGTTTTTTTTAAATAAGGTCAGGATGATGATCTGATCGAACCTTTGCCACAACCAATCCAAACATGCAACATTAGTTCACTTAGATTTGTTGCATCACAGCTTTGATCAGATCATCATCTGAACATACACAAATATGCCAAGACAAGAACAATACAGACCAAGGCAATGAAGACCAAAAATACAACCGATATATACAAGACCTCAACAAGGGCAAGCGTCGATTTGATATCTGATTGTAGTGGTCACTGGAGTTCAAGTCACCGAAGATCTCCCCAATGGAGATAATGCATTTCTTGTTTATTTTCTTGTTATTAATTCAGGTTATGATTCATTCATCGTGAGATGCTCTGATACCACTAATGAATCTAGGGGAGAAAATTCACAAAACAGTCGCGACTCTCTTTCAAGATTCGGATGGAGTTCAGATGCGTTTGCTGGGCACTGCCAGCTGAAACACTCCTGCAATCCTTCAGAGAGTAGTCAGTTACTACGGATCTACATTCATAAAATTAATACAACATTCGACTTAATTTCGACCAAGGTGCGGAATTCAAAGGGAACAAGAAAACTCAGACATAATAAAATAAACAGCATAAGCATTCAACATGCAAGATCAGACACAACTAGAAAATAATCTATATTGATTTTCTCTTATTTCTTCAGGGCACTACATGCGAATCCACGCAGTGCGTTGGCGTGAGAGAAGCACGGTTCTCTCACGAGTAGTAATCTCGCTTCACTAGCGGACAATTCGGCCTTCTCGCATGCAAGCGGAGCTTCTGTCTGTGTTCGTCTTGATTGCTTACTAGCATCAGACTTCTTCAGTATCTCTTCTCTTAGTTACACTCGGTGTATCATGTTTTGATATATGTCAAGTATTTCTAAGCCAGAAGGATGACCAGAAGAAGGATCATCCCATCTACTATGTGAGTCGACAGCTCAGTGCATCAGAGAATAATTATTCGGCTATAGAAAGGGAAGCACTTGGCATGATTTTCACTGTTAAAAAATTTCGGCATTACTTGCTGGGATATGCATTTATTTTTTATGTGGATCATTATGCTCTTAAGTATCTTGTAAATAAACCAGATCTATCAGGACGAATTGCTCGATGGGTTCTACTTCTGCAGGAATTCACTTATCAAGTAGAGATTCGTCAAGGAAAATATCATACGAATGTTGATTATCAATTGCGACTTAGCACTGGAAAAAATGAAGACCCTATCAATGATGATTTTCTAGACGAACATTTGTTCAAGATTTCATCTACAAATTCGTTATATTCTGATATCATTACTTATCTTAAGGATCAAATATATCCGGATGGTTACGATTTGGAGCAAAAGACAGTTTTTCAATATAAGGTAGCACCTTATACAATTATTAACAATGTTCTGTACAAGCTTGGTGCTGACCGTCAACTACGAAGATGTCTCAAAACTAAAGACATTAAAAAGATTGTTAAGGCCTTACACTCAGAAGATGCTGGTGGACATTTTGCTTTGAAGAATAAAGTTAATAAGATATTGACTGCCAATTACTGGTGGCCAACAATGTTCAAGGATGTGTCAAACTTTATTCGTTCATGTGATCCATGCTAGAGATCTGGTAAGCCTACAAAAGCAATGAATTGGCAGTTGACAACAATCCTGCCTCTTGCACCATTCGAGAAGTGGGGGATTGACTTTGTCGGTCCAATCAAACCTGTTACCCGACATATGAAATGTCGTTACATTCTAGTTGCAACGGATTATGCTACCAAGGACGTTGAAGCAGAGGCGACGAAATGAAACGATGCAAAAACTGTCGCGATGTTCTTATTCAAATATATCATCACCATATATGGTTGTCCACTCGAACTAGTAAGCGACCGAGGTACATATTTTTTAAATGACACTATACGGTTGCTGACAACTTATTTCCTGATCAAACACAGAAAAACTACATCGTATAATCCAAAAGCAAACGGGTTGACAGAAAGAGCTAATGGAATTTTATGTAAGATCCTGAACAAAATTACTATTGCACATGCAATGGATTGGGATCAGAAACTACCATCAGTTCTCTGGGCTTATCGCAACACAGAGAAAATCGTGACGAAACAGACACCATATTTTCCTATGTATGGTATGCATCCTATTTTGCCAATTGAATTTGAGGTGAAGACCTTTCGTATTCAAGCTCAACGAACAGATGCAGAATGTATAAACGAAAGGTTGACTAATATTGAAGAACTAGTTGAAGCTCATGAGACTTCACAAAAACTAACGGAGGAAATCCAGGAACAAAGAAAGAAGAAATATGACAGTCATATAAAAAAATGTGATCTTAAAGCTAATGATTATGAGCTGATATATGACAGTCGTCATCAAAGGTTCCCTGGAAAACTCCATATGCGATGGCTTGGACCGTATAAAGTCATAGAGGTGTTTGACAATGGTTATGTGCAACTTCAATCACTTGAAGGTGAACTATTACCTACACGTATTAACGGGTCCAGATTGAAGAAATACTACCTTTGACCAATTTTTTTATTTAATTTTATTATTATTTTTTAATATTTTTCTAAGATTAATCGCAAATTTTTTTTTATCTTTTTTAAAATATTGCATGGGTGCATCCTCCTACCCATGCACTTTTAAAAAAAATCTAAGTAAAATTTTTAAAACTTTTAGATGCATGAATGGGAGGAGGATGCATGGAAGATCCTGCCCATGCATACACATTAGTGCCCTCGCGCTTTTAGGGACGATGGTCTGGACGTGAAACCATTTGGATCGGCCAGTTTAGGCTGCTTGCATTATTCTACACGATTTCATGTCCTGGAACATACAATCCATGTCTGTTTACGTTGCTTTTTTTTTTTATTTGATTTGATTACGCTTTTGCATTTCAGGGCTTTGGTCTGATTTCTCTATTTCGCAGGATGTGCTGAATGCATAGGATATTGGTTTGGACTTTTAGGGGATGTTCAACCAGATGCTGAGAAAACTGATATCAAATCGAGGAATTCTAGCAAAAGCAACTCTCCCATCTTTCACCCAAGCGTAGAGGGATTCTAGCAAAAGCACGTCTCCCATCTTTCACCTAAGCGTAGAGAGAGAGAGAGATGGCGGAAATGGGCTTCTCATCGATCGTCATCCTTAGGCCCCGCGGGGTCGCACCTCCCATGGCTGGATGCTGCCACTTTGGACTGGTCAGTAGAGACAAATCTGTTTTCTCTGCACATTGGAGTAGAGCTGGATCCAACAAGGCGACATTGCAAGTATGTGAGCGGTGTAATTTTGGCTGGAGTTCCAAGACCTATATGTCAACTGAATTGAGGAACAGCCCCAGGAAGACAAGTAAGTTTCAAGCAATGGCGACTTTGATTATAGAAGAAGCACCGATTGGAGTCGATTTGGCTTCTCTGAAGAAAGACGTGCTGGTGAGGATCCTCACCTTTCTTCTATGCTACTCAATTTGTGTTCAATTCTTGCAAGCTATGAATTTGCTAGCTTTGTCAGGTTTCCTGCTTCAATTTAGGCCTTTATATGCATGGAACGTCAGCATGAAAGCATTGGCAAAGTGGTTGTACTTGGTTCATTGACTGAACCCATAACAGACTTTCAGCTCAGGGGCGTGTTTAGTAGATTCTGAATGACCATTGTTGGTTCTGTTATAGAAGATAGAGGAATAGATAACGGGGGCCATGTTGGTGTTAAAGCTCTGTCTCCGAGACAGATTCCTCATTTCAATAAGCTATGGTCTGCTGCAGTCCAAAATTGAGACAAAATTATCACTAAAAGTCATTACTTCATCAATGTTGAGCCTGTTGTCCATTGCTAGCAGAGGAGCAAACTCTCACACTTCAGTTGAAAGGTAACAACTTTTTGGATCACTGGCCAATATGAGCATTTCTCTTGCTTGCAAATGGTCGCTACCTGAGAGAGCACACCTGAGCGCACTGTTGAGGCAAAATACCTTTGTTGTTTTCTACCGCACTTGAGCGCACTTATAATGATAGTCAAGAAGCCAATTCTATGGCAGCGATCAAGCTGCACTTTTGAGATAGAAATCATTGCTATGAAGCACCATTTTCTCAGTTGCTAATCCCATTTCTTGAGGTGCAACATCTCTGTTGCCAGTTGAAGTTATGAAGCGACTTCTCTTTGTTGAACATCACTCTTTCAAAAGCAGAACGACAGTTCATTGAGCCCACTTCATCGCTACATACAGCTCATTCCCTGAGCGGAATTTGATTGCCAAGACGTTAGAAGACAGTCTTTGTGGCAGTGTGAAGTTTGAGATGGATGCTACAGGAGAATGTTTTGGAGCTTCAATGCAGGCCATACCTCTGTATCAAGAACTCAATCAGACCCAAACTTTTGAAGTGTCATAACATGCTGATCTCAAAAAGAGATAGCTTGGAAGAATAAACAAGTCCAATTGTGATGAGTTTAGAGAGAGATCGCAGTCTGATCTCAAAATCCAATATTCGCTAAGAGACAATGAAACAAATAGGCACGAAGCGCTTTCAAAACCTCGATAGTTCGTGAAAAGAGCACAACCATATCAGATCTGTCGTTGATATCTGAAGAGAGTGTAGTCTGCCGGTGGATAAGTCTCTCATGTTAAAATAGATATTCCAGGTAGATAATTAGTTGGGTCCCCAACTGTCGTGTCTATGTTGCGTGTTTCCCAAACGTTGTGTACCTCGACTCATATGTAACGGGCTTATGCCCTGCTATTCCATCAGTTCAATACATTCACTGTTGTAGTTAAGATCTCTCTCTCTCTCTCTCTCTCTCTCTCTCTCTCTCAAAACATGAGATTCTGTAATCTATTGTAAACTCTGAGAATGTAATATGGTATTAGAGCCTAACCCAATCTGACGCACTCCACCTAACGTGCTTTGACATAGTTCCTAATGTGATCTGATGCTCAGATCAAAGAAGTTGTGTTGCTTGCAATATGTTGATGGATGAAGGGCAGCGTGGAAAATGCACGCAAATCTCTAACGATTGAAAGTAGATTGGTTGGTAGTGCATGAAGGCTTATTAAAGGCGCCCTCATGTAGCGATGGATGAGCGATGAGGGCCATAGTGGATAAATGGTATACCTGTTGTTGTCAGTTGTGTGTAGACCATCGTGAAACGTATTCCTTCCTGTGCCTGTACATGGAGAAGCGATTTGCCTATAACAAGATGCAGAAACAACATCCCTCCTTGACTGAACTGGCAAACCAACTGGGCATGCATTGTGTGAGGCTCGACCATTTGGGAGGTTGATCCGATGCTGACGCCAGAACATTTTCAGGTGCTATGAGGAATTGATATCTCTTGATGCTACTTGCTGGAAAATGAAACAATATAATAGCAATCTTTCAAGAGTCTTGAATTCCTTCAACGACCATTCGAATGTTCGTGAATGGAGAAAACGATAGTTCATAGATATCAGAGGATGAGAAGCGCGATGGAGCATTAAAGAAAGCCTTGTGTGGAGGCGCCTGAAAACCAGTAATAATACTCCTTGAAAGTAAGAGCATGTGAAATTAAGTGACACATTGAGAAGCTTCACACCTTCAATAAGAAAGGAACAGACCCATAAATTGGACCATGCCTTTAATTGTTCATTTTGGCCTTTAATAGTTCTGAAAAATGAAAACACATGGACATCACTAATTCATTAACAGGCCTATGGTACAAGAACTCCTAGCCAAATATTAGCTCTAAGGGTCTGAACGTCCGAAGATGATTACACATCATTGTGTATACAGTTCATTAACATTCGTTAGATAGCTCCATAGTCACAATGTCGTAGATAGCTTGATAACTCCACTTTTCTAGCATCTTAGACAGTGACTTAAATATTTCAGGTGATGCTTTGTTAGATAACTACTTAGATAGAGTAGAATCACAAGGAGTTCTTGAACTGTAACCAGGGACTGCTCCAAAAGGATCGACAAACTCCGAATGCTCTTACAAGATCCCAAGAATTTGGATTACCACAACAAAGTATTATAACATTCCATCAATTTCCATTACATGTGATTCCAAAACAAAAGAAACATGTGATTTCAAAACAACAGTACATATCATGCCAAAATTTAATCCACACTACATAGCATTACATAGCAATCGCATAATATTAAGGGACGGATTTCGTTACCATTGGGTCGAAAAATTTCGACCCAAAATCAGAATTTTTCGATACGAGATTGACTCTGAAAATTCGTGATTTTTCGATATCAAAATTCAAAAAAAATTTGATCTTCAAAATCAGACATCCACCCAGTGATGCCAAAATTTAATCTGCACTACATAGCATTATATAGCAATCCTATAATATTTACAGTATGGTGTTAAAAATCCACAATTCTAGCTTGACTAGTTTTGGTCATATGACTTGTAAATAGTTAGATGGTCATGATGTGGCTTGTCACACGTGCCAAATGATTTAGGATTCCATTCATAAGGATGTTCTCAAGTAGACCTAAGTGTTAGAACCTTTGGAATGAGTCCAAATTATGCTTAGATACAAAAGAGAAAAAATAGGAGCTATTTTTGGTAGTTTTTGCATTGTTGAGGGATCTCCAAGATTCCAACCCTAACTTGATAGGGATGAAAGATCCACCAAAATTAGCATTAGCGATAGGTTTAGGGCTACTCATACCTGCCCAAAACCGTGATGGATCATGTATATATAGGTGATGATATCTCACCAAAATAAATCAAGCAATTTCATGATTTTTCTCTCATAATGGTGCAATTACTCTCTATGTTCATAATTGTCTGAGTTCTTGTGATTACTAATGATTATAGAATTGAATGTAGGTTTGGTGTACAGTTCTCAGACTATGGGAGGCTGTACTTTCACACGTGTGAAGGCTTCGTCAAAGATTTGGGCCATTTAGTGAGGTTCAAACATAGATTTTTGATGGATTTTGATGGTTCAACTTGTGCTAATTTTATGAGATCATAATCTATTGTTTCCCTCATCATTTCAAGTGTTTTAGGATCCTTATTTACTGTAAGTTTTACATGGTATCAGAGTCTAAAGGCTAAAATGAGCTAAATCCTTGGTTTTCATTCAATTTGATCACAATTTTTGATCTAAATCTTGTGTAGATTGGATCTTAGCATCTAGCATTGATTCTAGAACTCAAAGTGAGTCAAATACATTGGAGATTAGTGTTGTGTGACTTCATTTGCACGTGTTTAGGTGTCTAAAACCAGAGGCAAAGTTGAACTCAATTCACATTACCAAGATAGCAAGTTTTGCTTGCTCCAAGCATTGATTTCTAAGCAAGTTTTGCAGGCAATTTCATAGAGGAGGCTTTCTAGCATTCAAGGAGAGGGAAGATTAGAGTTTTGGGGACTCTTCAAGGCTGTTCTAAGGTGTAAAGGACACCTCCTAAAGTGATTTAGGTTCAGTCCAACCATTTCTTGACTTATGCACCAAATTAGATCAATTTTTCATCAATTTTGATCAATTTTTGCTTGTGATTGGATAGTAGATTGTGTTGCATCCTCATTAAGTTCCATTTAGATCTTTTACAAGTGATTTTGAAGTATATTAAGGAGCTGAAAACCATTCTTGATCAGATCATTTGGAAGCTTTTATGTTCTTTATAGAAAGAGGGGCAATTCTACTAGTATTGTCTACTTCAATCAAACAAGTGCATTGTTTCTTAAGAGAGGTAGGAGATTGCACTTCGGCTCAAGATGCTTGGGAGACTTTGCAAAAGGTCTATGAATCCAAAAACCAAACTAGAACGTTAGCTTTGAAGAATCAAATCTATAGAAGGTATCCTAAGAGTAAAGGAATTGAACAAAGAGCTAGCCTTCATAGGTGATCCTATCAAGGATGAAGAGCTTGTTCAACTCATATTGAATGGACTAAGCTTTGAATTTGACAATTTGGTTCAGGGATATGCAATTATGGGTAAGCTACCCATCCTTGAAGAACTCCAAGGCACACTCATGGCCGAGGAATCAAGAAGGAGCCAAATGCAAGAGAGGATGGATAGGCTTTCCATCCAAGGTGGAGATGACCAGGCTCTCTTCACCAAAGGTAAAGGCAAGTCCAAAGGCAAAGGATCGACATTCAAGAAGTCTTTAAAGATTGAGGATCAAGAAGGACCCTCAAAGGCATCTCCATCAACCACCAAAGTCAAGAAGGACAAATCAAAGGTGAAGTGCTACTATTGTAGCAAGATTGGACATTATGCCTCGGAATGCTTCAAGAGGAAGCAAGATCAAAGCCAAGCCAACATAAGCAAAGAGGAGGAGGAGGAGAGTTCACATGAGGACTCTCTCATGATGTCCATATTTTCTTCAACAAGCTTCAAAGGAGAAGATCCTTGGTGGATTGACTCGGGTGCTAGTTCACACATGACTAGCAAAAGGGAGTTTTTCTCTTCTCTCTTATCTTATGATGGACCTATAAAGTCTATCTATACAACAAATGATGAAGCTTGTAAGATTGAACGAGTTGGTAGCATTCCCCTTTGCTTAGTCCCAAATGAAGACCAACTGCTCTATAGAAGATCTCCCCTGAAATTGCCCTTTCCAACTGTTGACTTTCTGCTTGCGTCTGGTGGGCATCGTCGCAAATGAAACTAACCCAAGAAATAGGCTAGTCATCCATCCTTTGCAAACATCGAGTCGTTTTGTTTTCGTTCACGTGCGAGTACTTGAACTGCGAATCCACTCCACAGATTCTGTAGTCCTCTTTGTTTGATGGTATCAGTCTTCAAAAGAAAGGTTCCTTCCTGAGCAATCATGCAAACCAGGCAAAGCACGAGTACTAAGAATCACCACAAATACATACAAGCAAGACACTCATGCAGGTTTACTAACAGGTAACAAAGACAAGGCCCCCCTTTGAGATAGTCCTGCCAAAGGACCTTTACATGGCCGCGCCCATACAGATCGATCACAGAATCAGCCCACAGAGAACACCCCTCCAACTATCCATGGTTTCACCATTAAGCAACACATTGCCTCAATCACGTCCCATCACTTTTTG
The DNA here is from genome assembly GCA_029204225.1 of Diphasiastrum complanatum. Lineage (NCBI taxonomy): Eukaryota > Viridiplantae > Streptophyta > Lycopodiopsida > Lycopodiales > Lycopodiaceae > Diphasiastrum > Diphasiastrum complanatum. Next base: position 4,656,214 of record CM055113.1, read on the forward strand.
GTCGATAGCCCTTATAGCTAAACAATCGGCAACTATCCCGCACCGGAAGCTAACCACCCGTGCCTTACACTCGAATTCGAGCAGCATCTCTGTATCAATGGTTAACCCGTACAGTTTGAATATGTCGCCCCGCACCCCACAAGGCACAGACCATGCTTACACCAACCTAATGGCAGCACACTGCCAGCCTTCAACTTTTGCCGTCCAAACCCACTTGACATACAAGCAGCCAGCTCGCCAACAACGATCAGACTTAACCAACTGGAAGTTTAGAAACCAACATTGAGATCCAACCTGGCGCCATGCCAGATCGAAGGTCCCGATGTGGGTGACTTCCCTCCAAGCAAGCCGCCCGACATACATCAAACTTAACCAACTCGAAGCTTCGTTAAAAATGAGTAACATCCATTCCAAGCAAGTGGTCTGACTTACATCAGACTTAACCAACTAAAAGCTTCGTCACGAGCATTGGGCCACGCCAGTATGGACAACCATAAACAGGTAACTTCCACCCAAGCAAGCCATCAAACTCAGCCGACAAGTGAGAGCCCATTCCTCAAGAGCTTAACCCATCCACGTTCATGCAAGGAACACTCAAAACCACAAGTCGTGACAGATATGGAGACAACCAGTTCCTGGACCAAATGGTCCTGATAGCATACCATTGGTGCCAGGACCGAATGGTCCCGACGACATACCGTTGGCATCCCAGGATATGACCCTCAGCTATGTGCCAAATTAAAAAGTTTGAAGCGGCCTTACAACTTCTGCTTTTACCGAACACTAAAATCCAGAATATAATCAGAGTCAGTTTGAGAAAAATTCCACTTTATTGATAAATCTGAGAAGGTTACATTTCAAGTGTGTGATCAACCCTAGTCTCCGGGGCGCTGGCATGCCAAGGCGAGTGCCAGGACAACATTCCAGCAAGGGAGGCTGAGACTTGGTTAGAGCTCGCCCTTAGTTGCAACCTACACTCCCCTATAGTATTGGTGGGATTGGCCACCTCCTCTCATACCAAGTACTCTACCCATGCTGGTAAAGCACATTTTCTCTCTCTAGAATTTATTGATCCCCAGGCTTCCTTTAATCATGCCTAGATTGTGTGAGGTGATTGCACATCGATCTGAGCTCTTTGGACTTCAACCGATCAAAGATTTTTAGCCATAGGAACTTGGCGCCGGCTGGATTCTGGTCATAGTGGCGCCGGAAGTAAAGCTTGTAAAGGTAGCTTTACAACACCTACTAAGAAGCAGAAGGGAAGGCGGTCAGCACAGAAGCCGATGTTCCGCATGACATTCTATCCAGCAACATCGGGGTGGAATATGCTGAATCCGGAGGGAGCCTTAAACCATCTCAGGTCCCAAAGGAGGTCCTTGAGCAATAGGCGGCCTTACTTCACCAGGCCCAACAATGCCAACAAGTAGTAGCAGCAACAGCAGGCAGCTCCAAAACGGCAAGCACTTCCGGCTCTGATCCTACGGGCGTGATTCCGTCCACACAGGCAATCCCCTCTCCATCACTTGCTCTCACACTCCCACCACCACCCCCACCATTTATTGCCTCCTCCACACCCTCACTAACTCTCAACACGGGCTTCAATTCCACACTTCCACAAAAGCCCTCCCCTATACAAATCTCCACCCTACTTGACTCCACAGTCAACGTAGATAATTTTGCATTACAATTACTAACTGCATTACCATCAACCATTGTCATCACTAACCCAATCCCACACTCTTCGCCACGTAGTATCTCCCCACACCTCAATCCACAATCACCTCCACCTGCCTTTCATACACCTCCGTCTAGTCATATTCTTGATTTTCTACCATTTAACCCCATGTCGTATCCTAACTACACAAGCACCCTCCCTGACATTGGTCCTTGGGAGCAGCTACCCCTTACAGCCCAAAAAGCAGTATGGTTGGTGAATGAGCTCCAATACAATATATTCGGCACCCTAGGGGGACAGTACACTATGCGGCAATTCGAGGATGGTGCTATGGCGGACCTTCAGAAAGATAAAGCAAGGCTGGAGGAGCAAAACAAACAACAACAGCTACAGATCCAGAACCTAACAAATTACAATCAACAACAACAGCAAATGCTACTCCACCTCCAGAACCAGCTCCAACTGAAGGTATCCCACATGCAACAAACCATTGATACCCTCAAAGCCGAAAAGGATGAGGCTGTAGCAGATTCACAAGTAGCACGTTCCGCTATGAAGGAACAGTTGGAAATGGTGGACTTCAACGACTTCGCACCACCAGCTATTCCTGAGGAACTGCCATTCCAGTGGTGGCCTATCAAATGCTGGCCCAAAAGCTAAAAGCCACGATGGAGCAACACTCAAAATTACAAGAATCATACATTGCTTATGTCGAGGCCCTCAACCAGCACATAGCCACCCTGGAAGAACGCTTAAAGGCTGCTACCCAGTCAACACCCTCGGTTCATGCAGAGCATGCCCAATTTCATGATTCGGGGCACTGATGGACCAGCTGGTGGAGATGAAGCAGGATTTCAACAGCCTCCTCCTGCAACGCAAGGCTCCACATTTCAAGTCCAACCCCTGGAGCAAGGAGCTCAAACACCAACCAATCCATCAGGCTCTGGAGGTACCAGCTCGCAACATTTTCTTTTCTCTTCCACCGCTTCTAACCCCCTTGACACCACTAACTCCACCTTCCTTCTACGACAATTTTCTCCTGAGTCACAAAGAATTGCAGAAGCTAACCCCTCGCCTCCTCTCTCTCCTGAACCCGATCCACAAACCGAACACGAGATTGCCTCTGAAACCCCAACCATCTGGCATAGAATGGGCGAGGCAGACCATTCGATGAATAATTCACAACATTTAGCCATAATCATTGTGAGATACCAATCTTGGTTTTGGAAGCAATTTTGAGTGATTCTCTCCATTTGTCTACATTTGTTTTGATTGTTTTGAGGTTCTATCAATGTGTACTTGATTTTTAGGTTGGAGTCCATACTCAGACAGTGTTTCACACGTGTGAAACCAGAAAGTACACCTACCTTCAATTAGTGATTGTTCTTGTTAGCATTTTGTGTCTAGAATTGATCTAGATTGATCTTAATCTCAAGTAGATTGAAAGATCAAGTAATCTGACAACCAATCCCTCTTGAGGATCAGATTAGAATCCACTCCTGGTCCTTTTTTTAACTTTTTGCACAAACCCTCCACATAACACGGTCATGACAGTGTGATGAGCATAGACACCCTAAACCCTAAATCAGTGACTCAATGAATTAGTTCCTTGGAACTCAGTCAACCATCAATACATACATATTATCAAGGATCTTTAGGATCCTGCAGTAAATAAAAAAAATTACATAAATTACTATCAAGCCCCCCATCCCAAAATGAGTTTTTTGACACCCATATTTAAAAAAACAAATTGTGTTCCAGGGTCACGTTTCGAGACCAGGGCGCATTTTGGAATGTGCATGACAACTATGATTATAGTTATGATATATAGCTATGTACTAATGTATGTATCATAGTTTATAGATTACTCCAAAAAATCATTTTTTGGGTTATTTAATTTTGTTTTTGGCTTCATAATGTTCAAATGGCTCCAAGAGTTAGTACTCAATTTTAGGGTGAAAAAATCGTTTCTAATGTTTAAATATTTTTCAATGGCTTTATTATGACAACTATGATTATAGTTATAATATATAGTTATCTACTAATGTATGTATCATAGATGCACGGTTTAGAGATTACCCCAAAAAATCATTTTTCGGGTTTTTTAATTTTGTTTTTGGCTTCATATTGTTTAATTGGCTCCAAGAGTTAGTACTAGATTTTCAGGTAAGAAAATCATTTCTAATGTTAAATTATTTTTCAATGGCTTTATTTCATCTTTAGATACATTATATCTGAAACGTATATGCAGCAAAACGTCCCACTACATCCATGGTATTAATTATGTAGTATCCCCTCACTAATAGTCTACTTATTACCTTTCCCATATATAAAAGATTGATCTTTATTATGTTACACTACTTAAGCTGTTGGCTTATTTGTTTTATCTATCAAGTACATTGTGAGTACACTTTATAATATTTTTTAGAACATTGTCGTTATATTTTATCAATCAAGTGCATTGTGAGTACCCTTTAATATAATACTTTTTAGAACATTGTCGTTATGAGAATGAAGCTGCCATCAAATCATCTCCCTCTATACTGAGCTTTACAGCCGCGAATTTGGTGTCCTATAGCCAAATATATGAGCATCTGAAGTTTTGCAATTTTGTGAGCAAAATCGGTAAAATTTCCAATTGTTTTGATTGCATGCGTGACAATTTCCTATTTTGAGGTACCGTGCTTGCATGGAATGTCTGCATGTGGTTTCTTTGAGTGATTCTGACATGCATGAGTTAGTTAGATCTGTTTTGAGTGGTCATACGCATGTACTCTGACATTTAGATACAAAACTGGATTTTATAGTTGACAATTTTCGTAGAACTGAATTTTTACGTAAAATTTCGTCAAGTAAAAAATTAGTTTAATGTCGCATGTCTTGCGTGCCTGATGGACATTAGTGAAGTAAAATTAAAAATCGAACAGTGAATCTAATTTTCGATTTCGATTGCTTAGTAACTGATCGTGATTTTTTAGAAAAAAAACGTAAAATTTTTTTTAAAAAAAATCAAAAGTGCAAAACCTCAAAATTTTTAGTTTTTTCCAATTTCTTGTAATGTCTATGAAATTGACTAAAAATAGTGATTTGACCATACTGGAGTCTCTCAGTCAGTTTTTGGTCAACAATACTTCACTATGAGTTAATCAGATATTAACTAAATTTAGTAAATTTCCAAGATAGATATATCGAGATGGCCGAAGAAACTTCAAATCAAGCTGCAAATCCATGAGCACCATTTTATATGGTGATTTGTTAGCAGTTGAGTACGACATTCAATGATATGAATAATCGTAATCAGATGAGAGATCAGCAAATGGAGGTTCTTTTGAATTAAGTCAAATTGATGTCTTCACCCAATCTCGGTTTTCAACCAGAGGTTTATTCGGACGAGAAAAGAGAAGAAACCTGAGGTTGTCGAGGACTGGCTGGCCAAGTGGAGCAGTTACTTCAATCTGCATGATGTTCCTGATGAGAAGAAAATTGAAAGTGTCGTGTTGTTCTTATGCGGCAAGGCGTCATCGTGGTGGCGAGATGTATCGATGAAGCCAACTACTTGGGATGCGTTTGCAAAAGTTTTCAAAACAGCCTCGAGAATGCGTTTCGAATTGCGAAAGCATATGATTCCACAGTGTGTTATCCTTTTGTGTTTAGGATTTGTAAGCTGGATCTAAGGAGCTTCCCTTATAGTGGTACAATGGTGGCATCCATGAAGCAATTTGCACAAAGTCCAAGCACTTTGAAAACCAAGAAGGTTAAGAAGTGCAGTCCAGACCAAGCAAAATATTTTGACTAATTAGAACAAGCAGCATCGGAATCCAAGAAGCCGAAGAGAAAGAGATTCAAGAAATCTATGTCCCGAGAAAAGGCTAAAAGAGAGAACCTCTTTTTTGTCTGTAAGAAGCTTGGACATATGATAAAATTTTGTCCAGAAAGGAAGAAAGGGTCTGCTCACATGATTGAAATTCCAGGAGGCAATGGTAAGACTTTGGAAATTAATCTGACTGATTATGAGTGTGAATGTTCTTTTAGTACTACTTCTTTCTTGCCTAATGAACTTTTTCGTTTAATTGGCACAGTTAAAGATCAAGAAGTGAGTATTTTATTGGATAGTGGTTCAACTCATAATTCTATTAATTCTTGTCTTGTGTAGAAACTCAGCTTGGAAATTGAAGCCAACAATCATAGATATAAAGTTTATCTAGCCTCAGGAGCATAGTTGGAGACTTGGAATGTAAAAGTTTCGAAGCTCCTAGTTTTGGTGCAAGGACACACAAAATTAGTTAATTTTCATGTTTTAGACCTAGCTCGTACTGATTTGATCTTAGGTTACGAATGGTTATTCAGTAAATCACTTCCTCTGTTAATTGATTTTGAGAAGAAGCATGTTCTCACATTCAAGGAGGGTGATAAGGTAGTTACATTATTTGGTAGTAATTTTGTACGTCCGTTGGATCAGATTTCTATAGTTAATAAAATGGAAGCATTGGATTATTCTGAGTATGAAGTTCTTTCAATTTATGCTATTCCAGCTGTGGATGTTCCTGATATGAATATAAATCGTTGTGAATTCTCAGCAATTCTTAACTCAGTTAATTTAGATCATGAACAAGCAGTGAAAGAACAGATCATAAATGAATTTAGGGATGTTTTTCCATCTGAATTACCTCATGGTTTACCACCGTCTAGGTCAGTAGACCACAAGTTTGAGTTAATTCTAGAAAGTCAACCTATCTCTAGACAACCTTATAGGTTCTCTTAGAAAGAGGAGACAGAGAATTTAAATCAAATAGAAAACTATCTGAGGATGAGACATATACAACCTAGTAAATCACCATGGGGCGCTCTTGTTCTTCTTAAAGCGAAAAAAGATGGAGGTTTCTAGATGTGTGTGGATTACAAGGGCCTTAATAAAGTGACTATAAAGAATAAATATCCATTACCCAGGATGGCTGACCTTGTAGATTGCTTGGGTGGAGCTCGATATTTCACCAAGATAGATCTCAAGACAAGGTACCATCAAATAAGAATTAAGTCAAAAGATATCCAAAAGACAAGATTTCGTTCTAGATTTGGTCATTATGAATTTCTAGTGTTGCCATTTGAATTATCGAATGCTCCAGCAATGTTCCAGCAAATGATAAACAATTTATTTCGTCCATACTTGTGGTAGTATTCCTAGACAACATTCTCGTTTACAGTGAATCCTTGGTGGAACTTGTAGAACACTTAAAATTTGTCTTGATGAAGTTCCGTCAGGAATTAATCTACGCTAAAGAGTCCAAGTGTGAATTATTTAAGCAAGAGTTGCTTTATCTTGGTCATAAGATCACAGTAAATGGGATCAAGATTGATGAGGATAAAATCAAGATTGTGATTGAGTGGCCAATTTCAGAAACTGTGAGGCAGGTAAAGTCTTTTTTAGGTTTTATACTTTTCTTCAAGAGATTTATTGAGGATTATGCTAAGTTAGCAGCACCGCTTAATAATCTGACAAAAAGAATTGTTAATAAAAAGAAAAAGAGGAATCAACCTAGTCTGCCTGTTGTTTGGAACGAGGAATTGAATTAGTGTTTTGAGAAACTTAAAACAATGATTGTTTCAACTCCCGTGTTACAAATTGCAAATCCAGATTTACCTTACATCGTGAGAACAGACGCAAATGATGTTGCAGTTGGAGCAGTTCTATTACAAATGGATAGGCCACTAGCGTTTGAAAACAAAAAATTCATTGGTCCTCAGTTGTGTTATACTACGCAGGAAAAAGAATTGTTTGTTGTAGTCCATGCACTTAAAACCTAGAGACACTACTTGTATGGTATTAAGTTTGTAGTGTATACGGATCACTAGCCTCTTAAGTATTTTTGTAATCAACATGATCATCGGGGGAGAAAAGCTCGATGGGCTGAATTGATGCAAGAATTCAATCATTTAATCCATTACATAAGAGGCATGTCTAATCAAGTTGCAGATGCTCTTAGTCTTTTTCTCCTCATCAGTGGATGTTGTAGTAGTCTACCCCATTGTATAAGGCAACATACTGATATTCGGCTCATCATCTGAATCTTCATCCTCCTCCCGAATTAAATCGTCCATAGCATTTTGCAAGAGTTCATACTCATTATGGCATTTCAACTCACGTCTGATCCGTTTTGATAGACATGACAAAAATCACATAATCATGGCATTTTCGTTAATCGGCTCAGGTTTGCACTCAGATCTGAGGCGTTTCACCCGTTCAATGTAATCTCAAACCATTTCTGGCTTTCCCATTTTAATTTTACTTAAAAGTAGGAAAGGGTCTTCCATAAACTTCCGTGGTTTGAACCGTGTGATAAGGGCTCGCAATCTGTACATTCAGTTTCATCTTGATTATAGTACCAATCTTGTGGTGTGTATGTTAAGGCCATAGGAAACAGCTTAAGTTTGTCTTGAGGGAAAATGTTGTCATAGACTTTACAGGATTCAGCATAGATCAGAAGAAATCTAACTAGATCTGTTAATCCATTATATTTGGGTAGATCCAAACGGAATGCTCTTCTAACAATAATTGGATTGACTTCCTGTGGAGCACCTCCAAGAACAGTTCCAGGGGCAGCCATTTTAGATCAAGCAGACAATGAGATTGGATCTAGATTTTTCTATAAAAAAACTATCTCAGATTAGATCTGCTAGATCTATTCCACTTCCGAAGAATCTGATTGCTATATCATAAAAATGATTTTGAAATACAATCAAATGATAAATCTCTCAAAATCCAAATCAGATTATATCATATTTGACCCAAATTTTGACAAAGACTTGATCTGGAAAATCAAAAACTAAAAATAGAACTGGCGAAGATTGTCTCGACGAAGGTTCATCAGTACTATTTTGGAAAAAAACTCTCTGAACAACTTTTCTGACAATTTCTTGGGAAATAACCTTCGCCGACTTCTCAGATGGAAGATCTGACACAGATAAAACTATGCAAAACTGGACGAAGGTTTCTGAAACAAGAAAATACAGTTTCTATAGTTTGACGAGGGTAAAAAACAAGATTTTTTGTGATCTGATCAAGAAGAATCTTCGTCGAATTCAAAAATAGTATTCTACTATAAATAGAATTTTTTGAAAACTCGACGAAGGTTTTGGCAAAGGATGAAGAGTAGTACTAGTATTTTTGCAAAAAAGTGACTTTTTTGGCAAAACTATGGCAATATGACAACTGATCTTCTGAAAACTCTTCTATTTTTGGTATTATTCTTCGTCAACCTTGCAATAGATAGATCTGAATTACACCTAAGCATAATAAATCGGGCGAAGGTTCTGTGGACTCATCCAGGTGCATTTACGGTGCGGTGGAGGCTGAGGTTGAGTTTGAGGTCCATTCACTTCGTTTAGAGCATTTAGGCTGCATAAGGACCGTGAGAACCGTGAGTGAGAGAGAGAGAGCATCCAAGTGAGTGAGAGGCAGAACCCATCACTACTGCCAATCACAATGATGGTTTCAAGATCCGTTGCTAATGGCTCACAATTTCCAGAGGCAGATTCTATCTATTGCCAATCACATTGATGATGTCAATATCCATTGCTAATCCATCGCTAATAGATTTTCTTCCTCTGCCTACAAGAAACAAATACAGCCGAAGGTTACAAAGCCCGATCCATAGTTGTTGGCCCTTAGCATACTCTGTGTGTGTGTGTGTGTGTGTGTGTGTGTGTGTGAGAGAGAGAGAGAGAGAGAGAGAGAGAGAGAGATTATCTAATGAGGGAGAGGATAATCTTTTGTACATATATGGGAGATATATATGAGAAGATGCACCCTTTCCATACAAAAAGAAAAACTTACAATAAAGAAGTATGTCAAAATAGGATGTATAGGTGCACACCCCATACATCCCCTCACCTCATGCATATGCATGGGGTGTACAATTAAACCATTGTATATATTATAATATCTATGTTAATGGTGTGTGGGAGCTGTCCACCCGCCGTGATGAGTGGAGCCTCCCATACTAAAAAAACAAAAAAGAATTCTTTTTCAAAAAAAAAATTGCTTTTTTTTTTTTCGGGAGGCTCCATCCGTCGTGGCAGATGGAGCATGGAGTTGCCAAATCCAAAAAATAGTCCAAAAGTGTTAATAAAGTCCAAAATTAATTGAGACAATGTTATACACTATGTCAAGAATTATTCTGAATCCCACATATTGGACATGGACATAACATTATTCCTCTCTTAAACTAATTCCGTCCTCAAAATGAGCAAGAAGATCTAAATTTATATGCTTTTAACTCTTTCCCATGAATCATTATCCTCAATCTGACCAACCAACTAAGCAAGCACTCAAAGATAGAATGATTTCTCAAATACTTCAAAAGGTGTTTTTCTAGCAAGTGCATTGTGAGGTAATCTATTGCACAAATAGTTTGCACAATTTATAGCTTCACCCCAATAATCAATAGGCAAAGAAGATGCTACTCGAATTGCTTTAGCACATTCACATAAAGATCTATTTTTCCTCTCAGCTACTCCATTTTGAGATGGAGAATAAGCACAAAAAAACTCTCTCTTTATTCTTTCACCTTCACAGTATTCATGAAACTTGTTGGAGATGTATTCACCTCCTCCATCACATCTTAAAGCTTTAACTTTAAAAGAAAATTGTGTCTCAACATAAGCTTTGAACATTAGGAAGTGATAAAAGCCATTGCCTTTGAAGAAAGTAGATACAACCAGGTATATCTAGTAAAGTCATCAATAAAGGTGACAAAACATGTTGCACCACCAATACTTTTAGAAGAGGAAAAATGTACATCTGAGTGTATAAGCTCCAAAGGATGAGTATTCTTTATAAAAGACTTTTGATATGGCTTTCTGTGTGACTTTGCAATGGCACAAGCCTCACAAGGCTTGAAATCTTTAGAAAGAGATTTTGGAAGACCAATAGCCTTCATCTTATTAACCATAGATGACATAGATTTAAAGTTAGGATGACCCAACCTTCTATGCCACAGCTCCTCCTTAGATAACAAAGCAACTTCACAAAGGTTTGCATTCTCATAAGAATTTAACTTAAAAATTCCACCACATCTAGTTCCATCAGCAAGGATCTCATCTTTTCTCTTCATAAAACAAGTATTGGAGTTGAACTTTACATCACAACCATTATCAAGCAACTTTCCCACACTAATTAAATTCTTTGTAAGTTTTGGAATGAAAAGAACATTAGAAAGTGCAAGAACTTTTGAAGAAGCAAGTTTCAATGGAATGTTGCCAATTCCTTCTATTGGGCACTCATGATCATTAGCTGTGCAAATAGATCTCTTGAGTCCTTTGAAAGGTAAGATTAAGTCAAATGACTCCTTCGAACAACACATATGTGAAGAGGCTCCACTGTCTATGTACCAAGCTCCATCTTTCTTGAAAGGTGATGAAGAAAAACTAGACACCATAAGTGATCCATCTCCATCACTTGCAACAGAATCTTCTTCAATCTCTTTGGAGAGATTAGCTTGCTTGAGTTGGTTTTTCTTCTTGAAGCAATTAGAGGCATAGTGCTCCTTGCCACAGAAGAAACACTTCACTTTCTTCTTCTTGGTCTTTGAGCTAGAAGGATGAGATGTATTATCCTCTTCACCATCTTTGTCTCGATCTTTGGCTTTGTCTTTGTTGGATGCTTGCGAGTTTGTTCATGCTGGAGAGTTTATAGCTTTGTCTAGCTTCTTCAGAAATAAGAATTCCTTGGAGAGTTTCTAGATTAAGCAACTCCTCTTTAATAGCAAAAGACTGAACAAGATTATCATAATCATCTCTCAAGCCACTCAGTATGACTTGAACTAGCCCATCTTGGTTAATGGTAACACCAACACAGGAAAGCTCTCTATGTAAATCTTTAACTCTCAGAACATAGTTGGATGCACTCTCTTCACTTCTTTGAAAACTTTGAAAAATCTGATTCCTAAGAGTGAGTATTCTAGAAGTATTCTTTGCTTCATAGATAGTCTTTAGTGCATCCCAAGCTTCTTTGGTTGTAGTGCAAGATCCTATCTCTTTCAAAATTATGAAATGTAGAGCCATTCTAGCTCTTTTCTTGTACTTAAGAATTTCAGCCTGTGCTTGAGGCTCCTCCTCAACAACAAACACAATATTCATAACATCCTGGAGTATCAAGATAGACTCCATTCTGAACTTCCAAATTGAGTAATTAGGAATATTTAGTCTTTCACTGGCTTCTAGAAGATATCCTCCCTGAGATGCCATTTTAATGAAGACTTCTTAGTTATTGGACTGAGATATGTTTGAGCTTGTTCCAATTAGACTTAAAGTTGTTGCTCTCTTTCATTATAGGTATTTTCAAGGATGTACTACCTTCCTATGTGAAACACTTGCAACTGTATTTGAGATGACTCTCAAATATTCCACAAAACAAGTTATCTAGATCAGACACACAAAGTGGATTGAGACACTTTGGCTAGTTTGAATCCTACTTTTGGCACGTGTGAAATGCTTCAAAAGAAAACACAATTGACTCTCGGAAGGCTCAAAAGGTGTTCATTGTGAAAATTGTCAACATTTCCTTGTCTAGTTTTAGGCCAAAATTGCTAAAAATGGCACATAGTTTAGGATCTGACTTTTCACACGTGTGAAACAGGTCTAGATATTTTTAGTAAGTGTATTTTTTCAGTATGAAGAAGTGTCAAACTTCAAGACCTTCGAAATGAGTCCATTTTCATGTATTTTGGACATATATGCCAATTTTACCTATATAGGGCATATTTTAGGTAAGGAGGGTCTAGAGAGAGGAGAGAGAGTCATCTCTCTCAGCTATATATAGCAGGTAGGCCGTGGAGAAACAGGTTGGAGCAGATCCATTGTATTCATTTGCTTAATGAGAGATTTTTCTATTGGGTTCTCCTTCCATTGTTGGCATTGTGTAGTGATTGAGTTCAAGCTTTGTGTGTATGATCTTAGGTGCTTTCCAAAAGTGGTAGGCTGATGTATTATGGACTGTATAATGCTATTTTGGGCCGCACTTGATGTTTATGGAAGTTTCCATTTGTGATAAATGCTTTTTGATCAAGTTCTTTGCATTCTAGGTAGCATAGAATGTGTTGCCAATTCCTAGCTTATGTAGTTTGGAGTGCAAGCATTCAAGCCAATGATCTTGGAGTTTAGATCCACTTAGGATCTGTATTTTTCACATGGTATCAGAGCTGGTTGGCTTCTATTCATAGTAAGTATTCCATTTTTGGTGATATTTGGATGTTTGATCAAGTTCTAGCATGATTTTGCATTGCTTTGTTGATCAAATCTTACTAACCTTTGTTTTGTGAGTTGAACTTGTGGATCAAAAGCATATTTCAGGTCTATTGAAGATCAGAGGCTGAAAAGAAACTATTTTGGATCAGATCATAACACCTAATCATTTGTGATTGTGAGGCTTGTGCATATTCAATACTAACAATGTTCTTTTCAATCCTATTGTTGACAATCTCCATTCTTGGATGAACACTCTCCTTAAGTGGATGAAACTTCTCCTTAAGTGGATGACAAATGCTCTTTTGAGTGAGTTGTAATTCTCCTAAAGGCTGAGCAAAGCTCCCATTTGGATGAAAGATCCCCTTTTTTGGGTGAACATATTGTAAGCTCCATTGTGAAGAGCATATTGTAAAGATTGTCATCAATTTTGGCATAAATTTTGGTGTACTTTGTTGAGCATGTAAGTAACTCTCCTTATGTAATTTGATTGGAGCATTTGCTGGAAGGTGTTAACCATTATGCAAGTGTGTTTTCAGGTTCTTAACAGGTTGAGGAACATTCTCATGTGAAGTGATCTTAGATCTACATCTAAACACCAAATTTTGACAAGATAGTGAAGCTAGTCTTGTGATTCACTAAGTGTGCTCATTCATTCACCTCTAAATCTTGTATTTATCACTTGCTGGAGTTTATAAACTTTTAGAAGTGTGGTTTACATGTGGTTTTACAGGTTGAATCAATATCTTAGTGTGGTGATCATATGTTGATCAAGTTTGTTCATTACTAGGTAATTTTGGCATCCTAGTTTTGGGTATTTTCTAAGAATGCAAGTAACTCTTCACACCATAACTTGATTTGGTCACTTGCTAGAAAGTTTGAGAGCTTAAGCAAGAGTGTGTTCAGGTTGGTTTGAGTTTGTAATCCATTCTTAGTGTGTGCAAAGTGTTGCATGTGTTTTCAATCTTCCTTTCTATGCTTGAAAGCCAAATAGTTTCAAGATAGAGGTCATTTAGGGTTCTAAATCTTTTAAGATCTTCTCCTTCTTCATTTATTGAGAGAAAGGAGAGTGCTAGGTGCATTAGAACAGAGCCTAAGGACACAAGAAGATTTTAGCATCATGACATCCAATGGTGGAATCATGTTGGAAGCTAAAGAGAGGTTAAACTCTACAAACTATTCAACTTGGAAAGTGAGGATGGAGTCTTTACTAGAGTTGAATGAGCTAATGGATATAGTTGTGGGAATTGAAGAAAGACCTCTAATTCTTCAAGAGCAACTAAATTTTGATAGAAGGGCTAAAAGAGCCTTACATATCATAAAGATGAATGTTACCAATGAACTTCTTAAAGAAGTTGGTAAATGTACTTCTTCAAGTGAAGCATGGAATGCTTTGAAGAAGATCTATGAGTCCAAATCCACATCTAGGGTTCTCACCCTAAGAAGGCAAATCTTCCAAAGTTGTCAAAGAGAGGGAGAGAGTGCACATTCATTTGTCTTGAAGGTTAAATCCTTGAATGATGATCTAGCATGCATAGATGAAAGCATAAAGGATGGGGAACTAGTTCAAGTCATGTTGAATGGTTTGCTTGATGAACATTCTAACCTTGTACAATGCTTTGCTATACAAAAGTCCTTGCCAAGTGTCAATGACTTGCAAGAGATCTTGGTGGCTGAAGAGCATAGGTTGCAAGCCAAAGGTGGTGGTGCATCAACACGAGGTGAAGAGGCTTTCTTCACAAAAGGCAAATTCAAGGGCAAAGGTAAAGGCAAAGGGAAATGGTCCAAAGGTGGTAACTTTGATCATGATGATCACTCTTCCTCTTCCTCTTCTACTAAGAACAATAAGTCAAAGTTCAAGTGCTTTTATTGTGGGATAAAAGGACATTTTGCAAATGAATGCCATAAGAAACAAAATGCTAGATCTAGGTTGAGATCTAATGTACTTCTTGGAGATGATAATTGTTGTGCTAACTTGGCAAGCTTTGGTGAATCTATGGTCAATTTTTTGGATCCATTGGATCTTGAAGATGCACTAGTGTTACCTACTAGTCATATGGAGTCATGTGGAGCTAAATTAGCATCATGTTTGTACTCTTCTACTCATGGACTTCCAAGGCTTGGTGGTTCTTCAATGGTGCTAGATGGCAAGTGCAAAAATGGAAAAGGTAAGGAAGGAGCTAACTTCATCAATGGAGTTGATGAAGATTCTTCTTTGGAAGTGATTGTTGCTAATGACTTGTTTGTTCATATGGAAAAAGATGGAGATGCTAAGTGTCATTCTTTGCAAGAAGATGGTTGTTCTTCTAATTCTTTTCATATTGATGTATGTAATCATGTGGGAAAAGATGATGGTGCTTTGAGCATGCTTGAAGGAAATGGTTCTTTTACATCTTTTTGTGATAAAGTCATTTGTGCAACAAGTGGTGTCACATTTCTTCATAAAAAGAGTAGATCAAAGGTTTCTATCATGAGACTTGGTGAGGGAGATCACAAGTCAAAAGGAAGAGAAGTATGTGAAGTGTTCAAAGTAGGATGTACTTTGAATGATGTTTTTATGAACGATAGTGAGGAAGAATCATTATCATATGACTCATTACCTAAATCATTGAGTAGAAGTTCATGTTTGAAAAGAGAGAGTACTTCAATCACTCTTATGTTGAAGGTACTAAGGATTCTTTTCTTGGCTTCTAATATTCAAGAGTCTTCTACTTCTTATGGTGCAACTATCAAGAGGGAGGTTTCTAACTTTTGTGGTGCTAGCATTAAGAGGGAGTCTTGTGAAGGAAAGGGCAATGGAAGAGTGGTTCTTGGGAAGATCCAAAGCATGGATCTAACATCTCTTCATCAACTCAAAGCATTCTATGATTGTGGTGGATTGTTCATTCATGGTCAAGATGGCAAAAGGTTGGTTGAAGAAGACTACATGGAGCAACTCAAGTGGCAACTTCTTCAAGGCAAGGGAGATATCATTGGTGAGCTTATTGAGGTTTGTTATGAACTCAAGAGGGCTGTTTTGATTAGGTTTGATACTCATCTTCACCTACTCTACTTCATGTTAAATGGAAATGTTGGAATCTATCTTTTGGTTTATGATGGTGGCATTGTTTTCACTAACTATAGTGAAGGGTCAAATTTGAGCATTGATGAGATCTTGTGGGATCTTAATCATGTGTTTGAGAGGGAGTATCTTCAGAGTTTCAGATCTGAAGATGTTCACATATGCAAGATCTTTGATGTCTTATTGGAAGATCAAGAGGTTGATCTTGGATTGCTTCATCAACACCAAGAGACAAGTGGCAATTCGAAGCTAGTGAAAAGCATCAAAGAAGAGACAAATGGTCAAGGCATTTTGGATCTGTTTTTACAGGTTCTTGAAGGTTCAAGTAAGGTCTTTGGAGCTGCAAGGAAGTGTCTTCTTACTCTACCTCACTTGCCTAATCTCATGTATGAACATTGTTATGTCAATGTGTTGAAATTGTCAAATTTCAATAAAACTAGTTCCATAGTTTTGCATCCTTTGGATCTTGGAGATGGAATAGTTATCATTGCTGGTTTGTATGATCAAGTACATGAATTCATTCAGATCTTGAAAGGTATTGAAGTGGTCAATATGTTTTCTTTTGAACAAAGTTCAAGATCTAGTATTCTAGTGTTGGCAAATTGGCAACTTGTTGACATTGTAGGATCAAGCGTTGTGTGCAAATCTTGTGGAGGTACTTCAAGTATTTCAAGTTCAGGTTTTGGTCATTCAAATGGAGTAGGGAACACATCTTTTTGGCATTCATTCACTCAAAGGCTTTCATGGATTGAAGATCTACAAAGGCAAGGTGGTGATGGAAGTTCATTCATGGAGATACATGTTGCATTCACTATATGTATAGTGAAATGTGGAGGAGGCATGCAAACACTTGTTGATCACTTTCATTTACAACTTGTTTGCTGCTATTTTACAGAGAAACCAGAGATGGATACATGGAGGAATTCATTAATTGAGATTCTATGTTCTTTTACATGTACCATTTTTATGATTCTATGTAAAATTGATGTAAGAAATAGTGAAGCATCCTATATGGACACTATTATCTATATCAATTATGTTGTGTCCTATTTTGTACATATTAGGATCCTTGAGAAGAGATCTATTTTGATGATGGAGATCATTCTTAAGTTGGAACAAAGTAGTGTTGTAAAACTAGCAAGTTAAGTTGAAGAGGGAGTGTGAAAATTGTCAACATTTCCTTGTCTAGTTTTAGGCCAAAATTGCTAAAAATGGCACATAGTTTAGGATCTGACTTTTCACACGTGTGAAACAGGTCTAGATATTTTTAGTAAGTGTATTTTTTCAGTATGAAGAAGTGTCAAACTTCAAGACCTTCGAAATGAGTCCATTTTCATGTATTTTGGACATATATGCCAATTTTACCTATATAGGGCATATTTTAGGTAAGGAGGGTCTAGAGAGAGGAGAGAGAGTCATCTCTCTCAGCTATATATAGCAGGTAGGCCGTGGAGAAACAGGTTGGAGCAGATCCATTGTATTCATTTGCTTAATGAGAGATTTTTCTATTGGGTTCTCCTTCCATTGTTGGCATTGTGTAGTGATTGAGTTCAAGCTTTGTGTGTATGATCTTAGGTGCTTTCCAAAAGTGGTAGGCTGATGTATTATGGACTATATAATGCTATTTTGGGCCGCACTTGATGTTTATGGAAGTTTCCATTTGTGATAAATGCTTTTTGATCAAGTTCTTTGCATTCTAGGTAGCATAGAATGTGTTGCCAATTCCTAGCTTATGTAGTTTGGAGTGCAAGCATTCAAGCCAATGATCTTGGAGTTTAGATCCACTTAGGATCTGTATTTTTCACATTCATTACTTCAAACTCAGTCTTGATCTTCAGTTTCTTGTATAGGATGTTCAAAACAATGGATTCAGAACAAAGAAAGATTGAATCAAATCAAAATGTTGTCACTCGGATTTTGGACCTATCCCTATCCTCTTTAAGAGCTTATAACTCTTGCTAGACACATCAGATTTTCACATGTGTGGAATTCTAGAATTCTGTACTACCTCTTTTCAGGTCTGAAAATTCTGTTCCAGTCCGATTTGATCCAAATACACTTCAGAGAAAGGTGAGAAAAAGTGCAAAACTACTTTTTTGCTTGATTTAGCTCTCAGTTTCTTGTACAATCAAAGATGTTAGCATGCAAAGCTTAATTTGGCTCTGATACCATGATAAAATTTCTAGAATTCACACGTGTGGGGAATGTCCACAAGTATGATTGATCTTGATTAAGCTTTGTGATTAGCACAGTAACCTGATTCTAGATTGTTTAGCAATATCTAGTTCAGAAGAAATGGCTTAACCACAATCTAGCATGCTAAGCATCAGATTATGATAGCAATGAATCAAAGAATGAACAAAAGTACAAGATTTTAGTGCATTAGCATTAGCTTCAACACGTGTTAGAGAGAGAAAGCTAGAGAGATAACAAGCAAAATAGTTTAGATCCAAAATGGCATGAGGTAGCTACAAAACTTTGGTTCTTCATCATTGATTGTGAGGAGAGCTACAAATATTTATGGAGTTTGAGGTAGCTCGAGGTAGAACCACATCTATCCATTCCAAGATGACAACTAAAGTGACGTCTAGAGTCTATGTGACATTTGTCACTTGCCATGCATGAAATTCTACCAACTTTTTTCAGTGTACTAGTTCTAACTAACAAAGTACAAATCAACATGCATGTGTCCATTATACTTTGTGCATGCCTTGCATGTCACTATGGATCACTTACAACTAATGCATGTGAATTGCCACGAGTTTCTACAAGCACAAATTTGCCAATTCTATGTCTACAAACTATATGCAAGTTGTATTATTCAAATTAGACATTACATAACCATGTAGCTCGAGTTCTATGTAGGCCAAACTTGCATGGTACAACATTAGTAGCAAGCCAAGAAATCAACATGATTTGTTTTTCCAATTTTAATATAGATGATCATGATTTGGTTGCTGCTGATGATGAAGAATGTGTAAGTGTTTAAACTTCCTTGCATTAGAATGTTTTTAATCACTGAATGTGTTTTTGCTAACATATTTCCTATTGCAGGATGCTCTCATAATTGATGATTTTGCTGCGAGACGAGGTGGTTTCAGACAACACGCATCCTCATTCCAGAGGGGTAGTGGACTATCGTAGGCATTTCCTAAAGAATGAGATCTGTATTGCTCATTCCAAGATGAGCCCAGTTGGGGAGAGTCTTATAATGGTAGTTAAAGCTTTATCATTTTACCTAGGAGGACATAAATTTGTTAAGACAAATAAGATCATTTTTGTCAAAAGATCTTATGTTTTGAACATTTTAGGTTTTACTGATGGGAATGTTCCTTTAACGAGCTTCCATTATTCATTGTATTCCACTTATATTGAGCTTAGTGGAAATAAGGATAATGCACATCTATTAGATGCATACACTAGCAGAGAATTTCTTTATGACACTGACACACGATCTGATGATGAATAGTTGACACTTTGTATTTTGTTATAATACAATCAATACATTTACATTGAGTATTTCTCCTCTCTTGTTCAATGAATTTGCAAAGCAATTTTGAACATGTCATGGTTTGATGACAATGATGATCTTCTACTCAACAATCATCTAATTTTCTCTTCCTGTATGAACTTGCATGCTTTTCTAAACTTCTTGTATTGTGTGGACTTTGTTATATGTCGAATCTGAACTCTGCGGTAGAACCACTAAAACAATTGACAAATGTAGTTTCGTTTTTCCTTGGTTCCTCCATGTTGTGTATTTCAATGAAATGTTGCTCGTGCTTGCCAGTGTGACTTCTTCATCCCTTGTGATGACCATACACTCAAGCTTCCATATGTGTTTGCAAAAAATGTTGTATGATCTCTTACTATGTGCTGCATATGTCAAAATCATGTTAGTCTTATGTTTGGATCTAAATATAAATGAAAAATTGAAAGCATCTTAAAAAATTAATACTAACCATGTAATGAGTGATGTGATCTTCTCCCCATGCTTTTGATACTGCATTAACAAACTCGACACAAGTCCTTTGAACAGCTTTCTTATCAATATTAGAGTATTTTTATTTTCTTAAAATAGCAATCATAGTATCAAGCTTCTTCCATATATCAACTTTTAGTACTCTGGTTTTGTCATCTTTCTCAAAGTCCTGAGTGGTAGCAATGATATTTGTCCAAACTGAGTATTGAATATTAGAAGCCTTACCAGTGTGATTTGATAGGAAATGACGTGCTTTTGCTCATCCTATGCTTGGCTTAGTTGGCATGTTCCCATTCTTTCCTGAAAGCTTTTCATCTTTTTGAATTTTAACATGTCACTTATGGAGTCCTGCTTTTGATAAAACATCTTCTAATCAAGAGGTAGCTTCCTTTGCTAATGATATTGGCTTAGTATTCCAAGCAAAAACTATATGAAGATAAATGATCTTTTCTATTAATCTAACTTCTGCACGAAGAGTGCAAACATGCACATTTTTCAAGGGGATAGGCAGCACAGGCTTCCAGTTTGGATCTGCATATTCTCTAGTAATTCATGTACTCCTAGTTACATCTTTTGCCATTTTCATGCAGTACAAACAAGGGTGTTTTGATGTAGCACTATGAGAGACATTGTACATACATTTCAATGTTGTCAAATCACCTGCTAAGTGCCATTCAACATTGAAGTCTCCAACTTCTGGAACATTGAGAAGTCCTCCATCCATATGGTCCTTGATGATCCTAGGATAAGATGTCCTTGAGAATATTCATGATAATATATCATGATCCTCCTTCAGCACCTGTCCAAATAATTAATCAAACTTAGTTTACAATGAATTAATACTATTGAATGAATGTAATGTAATAATGAGGCTACTTACCTGAAACGTTGCCAACCACCATATATCATTTTCTGACTGGATACTGAATCTGAAATCTTCTTGGTCCTCTATTTGTGATAGAGCACCATTCATGAGAGTTATACTAACTCTCTCCATCTTCTGCCCTTTCACAATTTCTGACTCATCTAACTTAAGTACTATGATTATTTTGTCATTCACCTTTTCATAGGTTATATCATAGAATGTGACAATGTATCGCAACAAGTAATTTAGATCAACAAAAAAGTTGTTTGATGAATTATAGAATATTGATCTTCCATCAGTTTCATACACCTCCTCAATACAAAATGGAGTTCCAGTGATCTTATGCATACCTATGTTTAATGTATCCTTCTCTTTCTTCAAGTGATATGTCCTAGGGATTGGGACTTTTCCAATTTGAACTTGCTTAAAAGCTTCTCTAATTAGTTTAAATATTGTTGCCTATGCTTCCCTGCTAATACTTGCAAAATCACAAGCACCCTGAACTATAGCCTTATCTAAAAAATTTCGAATGTCCACCATCAAAGACTCTGCTATTTTACACTTTACATTTGAACTCTTATTGTTCATCATGATACGCTTAGTGGATTTGCAAGTCAATATTGTGCCCAATGACATTCTTAGTGAAGCATTGTCTTTAATATTCTGAGGAGCTACTAATGCAGATCTGCAAAAAAAATAGATAGTTAACAGAATATCACTATAGCTGAAATTAAATCCAAATGTTATTGAAAAACTTACAAAAATCAGAATATGCTTACTTGAATGCACAGATCCTTCTATTTCGATAACCTCCTTTTGAAAGCGTTTGAATATCCTTGCAACTTTGTCACTTTCACTTCTTACTTTCAGCCTTCTTCTTTGCCAAATCCACATCCTTCAATAATTGTAAGTTTTCAATACGAATAGATTGTAAGACTGATTGCGTTTGCTCTAGTTCTGATTTGATATTGATTGTTATCTTATGTAATGATTCATTATTTTTTTTAAGTTGTTCATTTTCTTCTAACGTCTTTTGGAGATGACAATCTCTATTCTGACAATAAGAGAATATCCGAATTAACTCACCTTCTAAAAAGTGAACTTTATTCATATAAAGTTGTTTTCCATGGTTCTGCAATATTTCACAATATCCTAGGAATCCACTATGCCCATTGCATATCCATGTAACTAAATGAGTTTATTGAAGAGAATGTGGGATGTGTCAAAGTGCTTGGATCTTGTGGATATAATGTTCCATCTATCCACAAATCCAAGTTTTTTTTCCTTCTGCCCTATAACGAGAACGATCCTCACCAGATATTTGAATTCATTTGTCTCCTCTTCTCTGCAAAGGTGCAAAATCAATAGGGATATCCACATGTAGATGATACAATGTCATCATCAGAAAAAACAATAGAGTAATCAGTTGCATCAAAGTACTATGACCAGATTCTATGAAGCAAAACAAAATACTCATCTTTGATTATATTATATACTATGTACGATCAATCCAATCTCCATGCTTGTATGCTTGATTCAAATTTGGAAATGCCGCTCATTTTTTCATTCCAATAGGTAGTTGGCGCTCATATTTCCATTCCAAGGTGATGATGGCGTTCGTAATTGGAGATGTCACCCATATTTTCATTCTCGTGGAAGGAATGCATATGTAAACATTTTGCAATTTTTCCCTGATTCGAATTTGGGGATGGCGGTCATATTCTAGATCCAGTGAAAATATTGCCCTTTTCGTAACCAATGGCGGGAATATTTTTGAATTTAGTCAAGTTATACTGCGAACTGTTTATAGTTCTTAACTGTGACTATAGACAGTGAGGCTAGATCATTGGGAGTTGGGGAGGCCTCGGGAGTGGTGGGGGCAAGCAAATAAACAATATTGTTTTTCTTGTTTTGATATTTTTCTATATCCTACATGGCATTGCTTAAAGGGTCTTTTTGATATTGAGAACTCCTCTAATGTCTACATACGACGAGCTGTTGGAGGGCTCCTTCCTACTTATCGTCTTCTTGTTCATTGGATTTTGGTAACAATCCATGGCTGAATGGCCTTCCTTATGACAGTTTGGATTATCAACGGTATGTCTGTCACGTATGCATCTGATGCAGGACTTCTTGTCACCACCTTGTGGTTTTTGCTTGATAAGTGCCTTTGATCTTCCTTCATTGTCTATGTCCTTCAGTTGTGGATATACGAGATGACTCCCCTTAGCATTATGTTTTATCTTGCATTGATATTTGTTGTTATATAAAGCTTGATCAGACTCATGTCTATCATCGTAGTGCTCTCTGGCTTCTACTTCCTCTTTGATCTTGGCTATTGCCTTCTCAAGAGTCATCGCATGATCCTTCGCTAACAGAGTGCGTATCGTTTAGAGAGATCTTGGTAGCGCGTGCAATAGGTACATTAGTTGCTTCTCCTGTGAGACTGTGTGCTTTGTGCCAGCATTGTGCAAAGAAAAAAATAGGTTCTTCATCTTTCTGATGAATGTCATGAGGTCTTTACCGTCCCAGCAGAGGTACGTGAGTTGATCTTCCAAATGCATGATTTGGCTGCATGATTTGCTCTCGAATCTTGGTATCAATTGTCTCATAGTTCTCGTGCATTTGTGATGGATGATAGATCGAGTGTGATGTTGTCTTTGATGGAGGAGGAGATAACAGTTACTACTTTATCGTTTTTCTCCTTCTTGTCTCGAAGCTCTTTTCCAACATTTGTTGGCTTCTCTTCGGTCATCCACCCAGGGCCAAAATGCTTCTCCTCTTAGGATAAGTGAAGTCTTCACCTTCCAGGCTAGGTGGTTTGACCATCTGCTTGAAGTATTATGCATATTTTGGATTGAATGCTGCTTATAGACACCATTGTAGCTTACAACGTTTCAGCTTGTAGTAAGACGTTTTAAACAATCTTGTTCAGATACTACTAATGGAATTGTGATGCGCTCTGATTTCACTGATGGAATCTAACAATGATATGATGATCGATCTAATGATGTGCTCTGATTCTAAGATGCCTAGATAGAGTCAAACTCCTAACCACAACTACTACTACGAACATCTTCCAAGCTGAAGATGGACACTGCCTATCTAACACTGATTTATAATCATTCAATGTAATGAGCCTATGTGGAAAAACAGAGTAATAGCTGAAAAAACATGAATAACAAACATAAAGCATTCAAGACTATACACATAGCAAGAGGTGCAAAAATAGCATCCGTGTTATCACAATGATCTTTGTGCACTATTTGGCATACTGCAAGAGTATCTCTGTCTCTTACAAATTCTAACTCATCAAGTGGTCTTGCTTACTAGTGGACTTTGACATCAATTAACTCATCTACACAAGATCAACCGACACATCTCTCTCATTCATCCTATATATATAGGAATAGAGAAAATTGTTTAAGCTTAATCATGGTTGTTTACAAGAATTGGTTAAGCTTGTTCTAATGGCTTCCATTTTGTCGTCTCCTTCGTCCATGGAGTCCGTGCTTCGTCTTGGTACTTCCTTGATCTTGCCAGTGCTTGGATCGTAAAGGTGTGTCGTTATAGCAGTTGTCTTGTGACCGCAATGCTTGCCTTGTGGTGCCCCTTTGGTTGTGAAGGGTTCTTTAGAGCATGAGGCCTTTGGCAAAAGTGACCACAACCAAACTATAGCAAGCATTGGTGCGGTCCCTAGGTGGGTCTCTCTTCTTCGAGACTAGAGAACCGTACTGAACCACATGTGTTGACCATGCGACCTTCATCCTTGTATTCTCAATCTTCTTTCAAGGTGAACAACCTGGAGAACTTCTACTTCTTTCTTATTGCAGACTCCTTGCAGTGGCTCTTGGGGTATAGCCTCTAGGCTCATCATGAAAAGTGAAACGGAGTCTTGATGGCCTTTGCTAGATTTCTTCATTGGTTCCGTTAGTCGTTTGATCGGAGTATCATCTTCATCAGAGAATGTATCTATGACAGACCTTCCCTTTGGCGATCGCTCAGCAAATCAGACATCAAACTGAAGACATTCAACTGTCGAAAATAGGATATAAAGTGTATAGCGAAAACAAAAACTTTTCCTACTTCCAATGCATGACTACGTCTACAAAAAATTGAACAAATTTGTAGTGACGGGAATCATGTTCAATCTTTAGCAACTAACTTTGAAATTGCCAAATACTAAGTGATTACGTAGCCAAACATAAAGTACTGAATTCTCAGACAATTTTTACCAGTTACAAAAACAATACAGAGATGCATGCATTCTGACACAAACTGAACGCAGTAAGAAGATAGTATTGATTCAGAAAAACAAGATCAAATGCTAATGAGCGCAAAACAATAGCTGATAGAAACCACGCACTCTAAGTTGTCTCTGAGTAACTGAGAATAAATCTGATAATAAGAAACTCTACTGATAAGCAGCAGCGCAATAGCAACTCTAAAATAATCTCTAAAAGACTGAGCTAGAATGCTCAAGAGAGTTCAAGCCTGATAGAGAGCTAACTACGATACTTTTTGGTCATGAACGATCTGCTTGATGAGAGCGCAGGAAGCATTGTGTAATAACACCTAACTCCTTCACAATTCACAACATTGAACCTTGATTAATCATTAAGCTAACTACTAAACATAAGCTTGCTCTTACCATGCATAAAAAAATGAGTTATTACTATAACAAAGTGGCAATGATCAACATTCATAAACCAAGAGGCATGATTACAAACAGAATCAATTAATTTTTGAGGTAGAGAACAAATATTCCTCTAGAGTCAAGGCATGGCCACTATGGATTTTCACAATGGACTTGTTTTCCCTTGTACTACCACAAAGCTTTTGAGCTTTTCAACAACAAATATTGTTCTAAAAGAATTGGTTACAAGACACTAACAAAACATGATATGTTTTGTATTGAGATCTGTCAAATAGTAAAATATGCAAAATTTTGTGATCAATCAAATAGCACCAGTGAGACATTGGAAAAGCTTCTATAGGAACCAATCTCAACACGGTATCAAACCAACTAGCAGAGACATGATGTTGTAACTTTATATATGATGTCAAATGACCTTGCATGAGCTACAATATTAGGACTAACAATCATCATGTTAGCTATCTAATTTAGCACCTTTGTATTTGACAAAGTAGTCAAGAAAACAACCTCAAATAATATCTTATAGCTCAAAACTGATTTGATATCTGCAGATGAAATAGGATGTACATCTATATTGAAGCCATACCCACAGTTATAGATGAATTATACAAATTAACAACTTTCATAGTAGAACTATCTTGTGACCTTGCACCTTACAACAAAATTAAATCATGTGCTTCACCATTTCAATGCATAAAACAAAAACTTGTTCATAAGGCATTATATTTGCAAAAACTCATTGTATCTCTGTTTTTTATTCATGTGCTTTTATCATCTTCTTGATAACTGATGCAAAATGAATATATAGAAGCAAACCTGATAAAAACCTTTCTAGTTTTTAATGGAAATCATGTCACATAAATTCATCTCCATAGGTATGAAAGGTGGAAATGCACTTTGTTTCTAAGCTTGCCACTTAATAAGCTACACAAAATTGTTGCCTGTGCTTTTCACAAGCATGACTTCAACTGATGTAATTATTCACATTAAAGTTTGCCAAGTCAATTGACAGTATGCTCCTCAAACCCACAATTTAATTGCCAAACTACCATTCCTACTATTAGTATTACAGATAGCCATAATGCCAACTCAAAGATATACAACTACCTAACAAAATAAGATATTTCAGATGCACAAAGATGTTGATAGACCTAAAAGTCTGCTTGCCCTTCAAAGAAAGAGGCATAGTCCTAATGAATAGTCAAAGGACATTATCTTTTAGCATAGAGATGTTGTTGCAAAATCCTCAAAGTACATGATCTATTAAATACAAAATGTCAACTTTCATGAGCATTTTTGTATGTAGATTCTCTTTGCTTGAATTGGCCCTTGAGCAAAAATAAGATGATGATGATCATGAATCCTAAGAGAGTAAGAGATCAGATTTGTCGGGTCCATTGCTGTAATATCCACACAAAAAAAGTAGACATGTCCTTGATTCTAGCATTATGTGCCACATGTGAAAATTGTCAACATTTCCAAGCTAGTTTGAGGCCTAAATTGGCTAAAATTGTAAATAGTTTTGGTTCTGGAGTTTCGCACGTGTGAACCAGGCCACAATGTTTTTATTTACTGTATTTTTTCAGTATGATGAAGTGTCAAACTTCATACCCTTCAAAATGAGACCATTTTGATGTATTTTGGTCATATAAGCCATTTTTAGCTATTTTTCCTATATAGGGAATATCTAGGGTCAAGTACCTTCTAGAGAGAGGAGAGAGAGTCATCTTCCTCATCCATAAATAGTAGGGAAGTCGTGGAGAACAGGTTGGAGAAACCTTTTGTATGCTTCATTGAGATCAATAGATCATTGTCATTGTTTCTTCCTCCATTGAGAGCATTGTTGTGTGTATTGTCTTCAAGCTATTGTGTATGATCTTAGGTGCTTTCCAAAAGTGATAGGCTGATGTATTATGGACTGTATAATGCTATTTTGGGCCGCACTTGATGTTTATGGAAGTTTCCATTTGTGATAAATGCTTTTTGATCAAGTTCTTTGCATTCTAGGTAGCATAGAATGTGTTGCCAATTCCTAGCTTATGTAGTTTGGAGTGCAAGCATTCAAGCCAATGATCTTGGAGTTTAGATCCACTTAGGATCTGTATTTTTCACATGGTATCAGAGCTGGTTGGCTTCTATTTACAGTAAGTATTCCATTTTTGGTGATATTTGGATGTTTGATCAAGTTCTAGCATGATTTTGCATTGCTTTGTTGATCAAATCTTACTAACCTTTGTTTTGTGAGTTGAACTTGTGGATCAAAAGCATATTTTAGGTCTATTGAAGATCAGAGGCTGAAAAGAAACTATTTTGGATCAGATCATAACACCTAATCATTTGTGATTGTGAGGCTTGTGCATATTCAATACTAACAATGTTCTTTTCAATCCTATTGTTGACAATCTCCATTCTTGGATGAACACTCTCCTTAAGTGGATGAAACTTCTCCTTAAGTGGATGACAAATGCTCTTTTGAGTGAGTTGTAATTCTCCTAAAGGCTGAGCAAAGCTCCCATTTGGATGAAAGATCCCCTTTTTTGGGTGAACATATTGTAAGCTCCATTGTGAAGAGCATATTGTAAAGATTGTCATCAATTTTGGCATAAATTTTGGTGTACTTTGTTGAGCATGTAAGTAACTCTCCTTATGTAATTTGATTGGAGCATTTGCTGGAAGGTGTTAACCATTATGCAAGTGTGTTTTCAGGTTCTTAACAGGTTGAGGAACATTCTCATGTGAAGTGATCTTAGATCTACATCTAAACACCAAGATTTGACAAGATAGTGAAGCTAGTCTTGTGATTCACTAAGTGTGCTCATTCATTCACCTCTAAATCTTGTATTTATCACTTGCTGGAGTTTATAAACTTTTAGAAGTGTGGTTTACATGTGGTTTTACAGGTTGAATCAATATCTTAGTGTGTTGATCATATCTTGATCAAGTTTGTTCATTACTAGGTAATCTTGGCATCCTAGTTTTGGGTATTTTCTAAGAATGCAAGTAACTCTTCACACCATAACTTGATTTGGTCACTTGCTGGAAAGTTTGAGAGCTTAAGCAAGAGTGTGTTCAGGTTGGTTTGATTTTGTAATCCATTCTTAGTGTGTGCAAAGTGTTGCATGTGTTTCAATCTTCCTTTCTATGCTTGGAAACCATCTAGGTTCAAGATAGAAGTGTTTTAGGGTCCTAAATCTTCATAGATCTCTTTATCTATCATTTGTTGAGAGAAAAGTGAGTGCTAAGTGCTTTAGGACAGAACCTAAAAGTTGAAGAAACATTAGAATCATGGCTTCCAATGGTGGGATCATGCTAGAGTCTAGTGAAAGGTTGAGTTCATCAAACTACTCTACTTGGAAAGTGAGGATGGAGTCCTTACTTGAGTTGAATGAACTCATGGACATAGTTGCAGAAATTGAAGAGAGACCTCTCACACTTCAAGAGCAACAAAGGTTTGATAAGAAGGCCAAAAGGGCTCTTCATATCATTAAAATGAATGTTACAAATGAACTTCTCAAGGAAGTTGGAAAGTGTCAAAGTGCAAGTGAGGCATGGAATGCCTTAAAGAAGCTCTTTGAATCAAAGTCCACATCTAGGGTATTGACCCTAAGGAGACAAATATTTTCTAGTAGGCAAAGAGAGGGTGAAAGTGCTCATGCATTTATCTTGAGAGTTAAGTCCCTAAGTGATGATTTAGCATGCATTGATGAGAACATAAAAGATGGTGAAATAGTCCAAGTTATGTTGAATGGTTTGCTAAATGAACATGCTAACCTTGTGCAAAGTTTTGCCATTCAAAGAGTCTTGCCAAGTGTGGTTGACTTGCAAGAAATCTTATTGGCTGAAGAACATAGGTTGCAATCAAAGCTTGATGGTGCATCCTTGCAAGGTGGAGGTGAAGAGGCTTTCTTCACAAAAGGCAAATTCAAGGGCAAAGGTAAAGGCAAAGGGAAATGGTCCAAAGGTGGTAACTTTGATCATGATGATCACTCTTCCTCTTCCTCTTCTACTAAGAACAATAAGTCAAAGTTCAAGTGCTTTTATTGTGGGATAAAAGGTCATTTTGCAAATGAATGTTATAAGAAGAAAAGAGAGCAAGGAGAGAGGCAAGGAAATCTTACAATAGATGAGGAAGAACATAACACATGTGAATCACTTGTTATGACTTCAAGTTTGTTAGCCAACATAGATGATAATGATCCTTGGTGGATTGATAGTGGAGCCTCATCTCACATGACAAGACATAAGGAATACTTTACATCCTTATTGTCTTATGAGGGAGAAGGTAACATCATCTACACTGCAAATGATGGTCAATGTGACATCAAAGGCATAGGCACTATTCCTATTTCCCTTTCAACAAATAGGAAAGCAAATCTTGAAAATGTTTTGTACATTCCTTCAATCACTAAGAATTTGCTTAGTGTAAGTCAAATGATTGACAAAGGACTTGATGTGGAGTTCATTGGAGATGCATGTTTGATAAGTAAATGTGGATCCTTGATTGCTCAAGGTAGGAGGCATGGTAAACTTTTCAAGCTTGATGCATGTGTGATCTCTAATCATGAAGGATGTATGGCTAGGGAGCAATTGACAAACCAAGAAGTTTGGCACAAGAGGTTGGGCCATCCCAACTTCAAATCTTTGGAGGTAATGGCAAAGAAAGAGCTTGTTCTTGGTCTCCCTAAAAGTCTTGTTGCAAACAATAGTGTTTGTGAACATTGTGCCTTGTCCAAATCTCATAGACTTGCTTATTCTAGATCTACTTCTAGATCTAAAGAAGCTTTTCAACTTGTGCATTCTGATATTCATTCTTCTAGTACAACTAGCAATGGTGGGGCAAAGATGTATGCAACTTTCATTGATGACTTTAGTAGGTATACTTGGATCTATCTTCTTAAAAGTAAGGATGAAGTGTTTGCTGCATTTGTCAAGTTCAAGAATGAAATGGAAAACCAATTCAATACAAAGATCAAATGCTTAAGATCTGATAATGGAGGGGAATACACCTCAAATAGGTTCAAAGACTTTTGTATAGCACATGGGATTAAGAGGGAGATGTCTAGTCCTAGGACTCCACAACAGAATGGAGTGGCCGAGAGGAAGAATAGAACCCTTTGTGAATGTGCCAAGGCAATGAGACTACATGCTAATCTTGCTAAGTCTTTTTGGGGGGAAGCTTTAGCATGTGCTAACTATCTATGTAATAGATGGACAAGTGCTTCCTTGGATGGTAAAACTCCTCATGAGGTTCTTTATGGTAGAAGGCCGAGTGTCAAGCATTGTAGGATCTTTGGATGTACATGTTTTGTCAATATCACACTTGATGATAGAACTAAAGAAGATCCTTCATCAAAGAAGGGTGTGTTTGTTGGCTATAGTGAAGTAAGCAAGGCTTACAAAGTGTACATTCCTTCTACAAAGAAAGTTGTCATAAGTAGGGATGTCATCTTTCATGAAGAGAATGTTTCCAATGTTGTTGATGTTGATGTTGATGTGCCTACTAATCATCATGATGTGCAAGATGTCTTGGATGAAGATGGAGATGCCACTCCAAAGCAAACTTCAAGGAAGACTCAAAGGCAAAGGGCTAAGCCATCAAGGCTAACCTATGATGAAAAAGGAAAGCAAGTGGTGGACAACTCTAACTTTGCTTTTCTTACCTCTTTTGATGAACCAACTTGTGTAGGTGAAGCAATTCAAAAGAAGGAATGGATCCAAGCCATGGATCATGAGCATCAAGCACTCATCAAAAGCAACACATGGAGGTTGGTAAAGCTTCCAAAGGACAAGAAGGCAATTGGTTGTAAGTGGATCTTCAAGATCAAGACAAATAAAGATGGATCAATCAACAAGTACAAGGCAAGGTTGGTGGCAAAGGGGTATGCTCAAGAATATGGTATTGACTATGATGGGACCTTTGCACCCGTGGCAAAGATGGTAACTATTCGAATCCTAATCTCTCTTGCAACTCTTTATGATTGGGATATGTGGCAAATGGATGTTACTAATGCCTTCTTGAATGGTGATCTTGAAGAAGATATTTACATGGAGCAACCCGAGGGCTATGTTTCACATGATGAGCCTAATCATGTGTGCTATCTCCAAAAGAGTTTGTATGGGCTAAAGCAAGCACCAAGGAGTTGGTATGCTAAGCTCAATTCCTTCTTACTTTCTCAAAACTTTGTTATGAGTGAGTATGATCATTCTCTCTACTTTAGATTGAATGAAAATGATATCACTTTACTTTTGATCTATGTTGATGACATTATCTTAAGTGGTGGTAACAATCTAGATATAGATGAAATCAAGATGGCACTCAAAAGAGAGTTTGAAATTCAAGATCTTGGTAAACTTCATTATATCTTAGGAATAGAGATTATTAGAACTTCTAAATCTACATTCATATGTCAAGAAAAGTATGTTAACTCTATTCTAAAAAGGTTTCATATGGAAGATTGTAAAGTTGTTTCTACTCCTATGGAATCAAATGTAAAGCTAACTACAAGAAGTAATGAAAGATCCTTCAAGGACATTACTCTCTATAGAAAGCTAATAGGATCTCTTATATGGTTAACCATCACAAGACCTGATCTAAGCTTTGTGGTTGGTAAACTAAGTCAATTTATGCAAGATCCTAGTGAGGCTCATTGGAAGCTAGGAAAGAGAGTACTTAGATACATCTCGGGATCTAGAGATTTTGGCATCTTGTATGGAGGTACTACACCTAACCTTTGTGGATTTTCAGATTCAGATTTTGCAGGTGATCAAATGGATAGGAAGTCAACAAGTGCCTTTGCAATCTATCTTGGAGATGGAGTGGTCTCATGGCTATCAAAGAAGCAACCAACTATCTCTCTATCTTCCACCGAAGCCGAGTACAAGGCATTAACAACATGCACCAAGGAGATTCTTTAGATCAAGAGGATGTTATTGGATCTTCACTTGCTGGAACCAGAGAAGACTCCAATCATACTTTGTGATAACCTTTCAGCCCAAAGCTTGGCAAGCAATCCTGTTTTTCATGCAAGGAGCAAGCACATTGAGATTGCTCACCATTTTGTGAGAGAAATTGCCAAAGAGGTGGAGCTTCAACATGTCTCTTCAAAGGAGTGTGTGGCTGATATCTTCACCAAACCATTGGGAAAGGACCTATATTTAATGCATAGATCTAATCTTGGAATGTGCTCAAAGACTATGTTGAAACTAGCATCCAATGTTGAAGAGGGAGTGTGAAAATTGTCAACATTTCCTAGCTAGTTTGAGGCCTAAATTGGCTAAAATTGTAAATAGTTTTGGTTCTGGAGTTTTGCACGTGTGAACCAGGCCACAATGTTTTTATTTACTGTATTTTTTCAGTATGATGAAGTTTCAAACTTCATACCCTTCAAAATGAGACCATTTTGATGTATTTTGGTCATATAAGCCATTTTTAGCTATTTTTCCTATATAGGGAATATCTAGGGTCAAGTACCTTCTAGAGAGAGAAGAGAGAGTCATCTTCCTCATCCATAAATAGTAGGGAAGTCATGGAGAACAGGTTGGAGAAACCTTTTGTATGCTTCATTGAGATCAATAGATCATTGTCATTGTTTCTTCCTCCATTGAGAGCATTGTTGTGTGTATTGTCTTCAAGCTATTGTGTATGATCTTAGGTGCTTTCCAAAAGTGATAGGCTGATGTATTATGGACTGTATAATGCTATTTTGGGCCGCACTTGATGTTTATGGAAGTTTCCATTTGTGATAAATGCTTTTTGATCAAGTTCTTTGCATTCTAGGTAGCATAGAATGTGTTGCCAATTCCTAGCTTATGTAGTTTGGAGTGCAAGCATTCAAGCCAATGATCTTGGAGTTTAGATCCACTTAGGATCTGTATTTTTCACACCACACTGCTTGTTTACTTGCACCTCCAGTGTTCGAACAAACCATCTCCCATGAATTTATTCAAAATTGGTATGCATCGAGAGAAAAATCTTTAACCTACCTCAACTACATAGATCATTAAATAGGTCGGTGATGTAAACTCAAACACTCGCTAGCTACAACACAATGCCTAACAAGAAGAAAAAGCTAATCCTTTAGAACACCTTTAGATTTGTGAAGAAAGCATACAACTTGCTCTATGGAGAGCCTCAACATGTTGGACAATTTTAACCCATACAAGTGGCAACCTCGATTAAGAGTCAAAGAAAAAAATGTTCGATGGATGGTTCTTCTTTTAGGTCCATGCTCGTTTGTCTCATACCTCCTATGCTGAACCCTGTAAACTCTTTTGTCCCAACGATGTGAGAAAGGCCCAATACGCCTTTGCTTCTCAAGAAAATAGTAGTCATGCTAGTGCCATTGTCTCATAGTCCATTGAGAATAATAATAATACAACAATCGAAGAACCCACGTCAACAAATTGTGAAAAATACAGATCCTAAGTGGATCTAAACTCCAAGATCATTGGCTTGAATGCTTGCACTCCAAACTACATAAGCTAGGAATTGGCAACACATTCTATGCTACCTAGAATGCAAAGAACTTGATCAAAAAGCATTTATCACAAATGGAAACTTCCATAAACATCAAGTGCGGCCCAAAATAGCATTATACAGTCCATAATACATCAGCCTATCACTTTTGGAAAGCACCTAAGATCATACACAATAGCTTGAAGACAATACACACAACAATGCTCTCAATGGAGGAAGAAACAATGACAATGATCTATTGATCTCAATGAAGCATACAAAAGGTTTCTCCAACCTGTTCTCCACGACTTCCCTACTATTTATGGATGAGGAAGATGACTCTCTCTCCTCTCTCTAGAAGGTACTTGACCCTAGATATTCCTTATATAGGAAAAATAGCTAAAAATGGCTTATATGACCAAAATACATCAAAATGGTCTCATTTTGAAGGGTATGAAGTTTGACACTTCATCATACTGAAAAAATACAGTAAATAAAAACATTGTGGCCTGGTTCACATGTGTGAAACTCCAGAACCAAAACTATTTACAATTTTAGCCAATTTAGGCCTCAAACTAGCTAGGAAATGTTGACAATTTTCACACTCCCTCTTCAACATTGGATGCTAGTTTCAACATAGTCTTTGAGCACATTCCAAGATTAGATCTATGCATTAAATATAGGTCCTTTCCCAATGGTTTGGTGAAGATATCAGCCACACACTCCTTTGAAGAGACATGTTGAAGCTCCACCTCTTTGGCAATGACTTGATCTCTCACAAAATGGTGAGCAATCTCAATGTGCTTGCTCCTTGCATGAAAAACAGGATTGCTTGCCAAGCTTTGGGCTGAAAGGTTATCACAAAGTATGATTGGAGTCTTCTCTGGTTCCAGCAAGTGAAGATCCAATAACATCCTCTTGATCTAAAGAATCTCCTTGGTGCATGTTGTTAATGCCTTGTACTCGGCTTCGGTGGAAGATAGAGAGATAGTTGGTTGCTTCTTTGATAGCCATGAGACCACTCCATCTCCAAGATAGATTGCAAAGGCACTTGTTGACTTCCTATCCATTTGATCACCTGCAAAATCTGAATCTGAAAATCCACAAAGGTTAGGTGTAGTACCTCCATACAAGATGCCAAAATCTCTAGATCCCGAGATGTATCTAAGTACTCTCTTTCCTAGCTTCCAATGAGCCTCACTAGGATCTTGCATAAATTGACTTAGTTTACCAACCACAAAGCTTAGATCAGGTCTTGTGATGGTTAACCATATAAGAGATCCTATTAGCTTTCTATAGAGAGTAATGTCCTTGAAGGATCTTTCATTACTTCTTGTAGTTAGCTTTACATTTGATTCCATAGGAGTATAAACAACTTTACAATCTTCCATATGAAACCTTTTTTAGAATAGAGTTAACATACTTTTCTTGACATATGAATGTGAAAAATACAGATCCTAAGTGGATCTAAACTCCAAGATCATTGGCTTGAATGCTTGCACTCCAAACTACATAAGCTAGGAATTGGCAACACATTCTATGCTACCTAGAATGCAAAGAACTTGATCAAAAAGCATTTACCACAAATGGAAACTTCCATAAACATCAAGTGCGGCCCAAAATAGCATTATACAGTCCATAATACATCAGCCTACCACTTTTGGAAAGCACCTAAGATCATACACAATAGCTTGAAGACAATACACACAACAATGCTCTCAATGGAGGAAGAAACAATGACAATGATCTATTGATCTCAATGAAGCATACAAAAGGTTTCTCCAACCTGTTCTCCATGAATTTCAGCCTAATATAGGTGAGAGAGATGACTCTCTCTCCTCTCTCTAGAACTTAGGACCCAATTTTAGGACACCAGTAACCTAAAATAGCCAATTTTGGCCTATATGTCCAAATAACATGATTTTTGTGTCATTTAGAAGGTCCCGAAGTTTGAGACTTCTTCAACATGAAATATATACTAGAATAAAAGTATCTAGGTCTCTTTCACACGTGTGAAAGGTTAGATCCAAAACTATGTACAAAAATTGCCAATTTAGGCCTCAAACTAGCTAGGAAATGTTGACAATTTTCACACTCCCTCTTCAACTTAACTTGCTAGTTTTACAACACTACTTTGCTCCAACCTAAGAATGATCTCCATCATGATGATAGATCTCTTTTCAAGTGTTCTAATATGTACAATATGAAGTACAACATAATTGATATAGATAATAGTGCCCATATAGGATGCTTCACTATTTCTTACATCAATTTTACATAGAATGGTGAACAAGATACATGTAAAAGAACATAGAATAACAATGAAAGGATTCCTCCATGTATCCACCTTTGAGTTCTCTGTAAAACAGCAGCAAACAAGTTGTAAGTGAAAGTAACCAACAGGTGTTTGCATGCCTCGTCCACATTCCACTATGCCCATAGTGAATGCACCATGTATCTCCATGAATGAACCTCCATCACCACCTTGCCTTTGTAGATCTCCAATCCACGAAAGCCCTTGAGTGAATGAATGCCAAAATGATGTGTTCTCTGTTCCATTTGAATGAGCAAAACCTGAACTTGAAATACTTGAAGTATCTCCACAAGATTTGCATATAACGCTTGATCCTACATTGTCAACAATTTGCCAATTTGCCAACACTAGGATGCTAGATCTTGAACTTTGCTCAAAAGTAAACATATTGACCACTTCCATATCTTTTGAGATTTGAATGAATGCATGTACTTGATCATAAAAACCAGCAATGATAACTATTCCATCTCCAAGATCCAAAAGATGCAAAACTGTGGAACTAGTTTCATTGAATTTTGACAATTCCAACACATTGACATGACAATGTTCATACATGAGATTAAACAAGTAAGGTAGAGTAAAAGGACACTTCCTTGCTGCTCCAAGAACCTTAC
This sequence comes from Diphasiastrum complanatum, assembly GCA_029204225.1. Taxonomy (NCBI): domain Eukaryota; kingdom Viridiplantae; phylum Streptophyta; class Lycopodiopsida; order Lycopodiales; family Lycopodiaceae; genus Diphasiastrum; species Diphasiastrum complanatum. The sequence continues at coordinate 4,693,075 of CM055113.1, forward strand.
TTGAACCTTCAAGGACCTGTAAAAACAGATCCAAGATGCTTTGCCCATGTGGCTCCCCTTTCATGCTTTTGACTAGCTTCCAATTGCTACTTGCCTCTTGGTGTTGATGAAGCAATTCAAGATCAACATCTTGATCTTCCAATAAAACATCAAGGACTTTGCATTTATAAACATCTTCAGATCTGAACCTCTGAAGATACTCCCTCTCAAACACATGATTAACATCCCACAAGATCTCATCATTGCTTGATTTCAACCTTTCACTATAGTTAGTGAAAACAATGTCACCATCATAAACCAAAAGATAGAATTCTACACTTCTATCCAACATGAAGTAGAGTAGATGAAGTTGAGTATCAAACCTAATAAAACCAGCCCATTTGAGCTCAAACCAAACCTCAACGAGATCTTCCTTGCCTTGAAGAAATTGCCACTTGAGTTGCTCCATGTAAATATCTTCTTCAAGATCACCATTCAAGAAGGCATTAGTAACATCCATTTGCCACATATCCCAATCATAAAGAGTTGCAAGAGAGATTAGGATTCGAATAGTTACCATCTTTGCCACGGGTGCAAAGGTCCCATCATAGTCAATACCATATTCTTGAGCATACCCCTTTGCCACCAACCTTGCCTTGTACTTGTTGATTGATCCATCTTTATTTGTCTTGATCTTGAAGATCCACTTACAACCAATTGCCTTCTTGTCCTTTGGAAGCTTTACCAACCTCCATGTGTTGCTTTTGATGAGTGCTTGATGCTCATGATCCATGGCTTGGATCCATTCCTTCTTTTGAATTGCTTCACCTACACAAGTTGGTTCATCAAAAGAGGTAAGAAAAGCAAAGTTAGAGTTGTCCACCACTTGCTTTCCTTTTTCATCATAGGTTAGCCTTGATGGCTTAGCCCTTTGCCTTTGAGTCTTCCTTGAAGTTTGCTTTGGAGTGGCATCTCCATCTTCATCCAAGACATCTTGCACATCATGATGATTAGTAGGCACATCAACATCAACATCAACAACATTGGAAACATTCTCTTCATGAAAGATGACATCCCTACTTATGACAACTTTCTTTGTAGAAGGAATGTACACTTTGTAAGCCTTGCTTACTTCACTATAGCCAACAAACACACCCTTCTTTGATGAAGGATCTTCTTTAGTTCTATCATCAAGTGTGATATTGACAAAACATGTACATCCAAAGATCCTACAATGCTTGACACTCGGCCTTCTACCATAAAGAACCTCATGAGGAGTTTTACCATCCAAGGAAGCACTTGTCCATCTATTACATAGATAGTTAGCACATGCTAAAGCTTCCCCCCAAAAAGACTTAGCAAGATTAGCATGTAGTCTCATTGCCTTGGCACATTCACAAAGGGTTCTATTCTTCCTCTCGGCCACTCCATTCTGTTGTGGAGTCCTAGGACTAGACATCTCCCTCTTAATCCCATGTGCTATACAAAAGTCTTTGAACCTATTTGAGGTGTATTCCCCTCCATTATCAGATCTTAAGCATTTGATCTTTGTATTGAATTGGTTTTCCATTTCATTCTTGAACTTGACAAATGCAGCAAACACTTCATCCTTACTTTTAAGAAGATAGATCCAAGTATACCTACTAAAGTCATCAATGAAAGTTGCATACATCTTTGCCCCACCATTGCTAGTTGTACTAGAAGAATGAATATCAGAATGCACAAGTTGAAAAGCTTCTTTAGATCTAGAAGTAGATCTAGAATAAGCAAGTCTATGAGATTTGGACAAGGCACAATGTTCACAAACACTATTGTTTGCAACAAGACTTTTAGGGAGACCAAGAACAAGCTCTTTCTTTGCCATTACCTCCAAAGATTTGAAGTTGGGATGGCCCAACCTCTTGTGCCAAACTTCTTGGTTTGTCAATTGCTCCCTAGCCATACATCCTTCATGATTAGAGATCACACATGCATCAAGCTTGAAAAGTTTACCATGCCTCCTACCTTGAGCAATCAAGGATCCACATTTACTTATCAAACATGCATCTCCAATGAACTCCACATCAAGTCCTTTGTCAATCATTTGACTTACACTAAGCAAATTCTTAGTGATTGAAGGAATGTACAAAACATTTTCAAGATTTGCTTTCCTATTTGTTGAAAGGGAAATAGGAATAGTGCCTATGCCTTTGATGTCACATTGACCATCATTTGCAGTGTAGATGATGTTACCTTCTCCCTCATAAGACAATAAGGATGTAAAGTATTCCTTATGTCTTGTCATGTGAGATGAGGCTCCACTATCAATCCACCAAGGATCATTATCATCTATGTTGGCTAACAAACTTGAAGTCATAACAAGTGATTCACATGTGTTATGTTCTTCCTCATCTATTGTAAGATTTCCTTGCCTCTCTCCTTGCTCTCTTTTCTTCTTATAACATTCATTTGCAAAATGACCTTTTATCCCACAATAAAAGCACTTGAACTTTGACTTATTGTTCTTAGTAGAAGAGGAAGAGGAAGAGTGATCATCATGATCAAAGTTACCACCTTTGGACCATTTCCCTTTGCCTTTACCTTTGCCCTTGAATTTGCCTTTTGTGAAGAAAGCCTCTTCACCTCCACCTTGCAAGGATGCACCATCAAGCTTTGATTGCAACCTATGTTCTTCAGCCAATAAGATTTCTTGCAAGTCAACCACACTTGGCAAGACTCTTTGAATGGCAAAACTTTGCACAAGGTTAGCATGTTCATTTAGCAAACCATTCAACATAACTTGGACTATTTCACCATCTTTTATGTTCTCATCAATGCATGCTAAATCATCACTTAGGGACTTAACTCTCAAGATAAATGCATGAGCACTTTCACCCTCTCTTTGCCTACTAGAAAATATTTGTCTCCTTAGGGTCAATACCCTAGATGTGGACTTTGATTCAAAGAGCTTCTTTAAGGCATTCCATGCCTCACTTGCACTTTGACACTTTCCAACTTCCTTGAGAAGTTCATTTGTAACATTCATTTTAATGATATGAAGAGCCCTTTTGGCCTTCTTATCAAACCTTTGTTGCTCTTGAAGTGTGAGAGGTCTCTCTTCAATTTCTGCAACTATGTCCATGAGTTCATTCAACTCAAGTAAGGACTCCATCCTCACTTTCCAAGTAGAGTAGTTTGATGAACTCAACCTTTCACTAGACTCTAGCATGATCCCACCATTGGAAGCCATGATTCTAATGTTTCTTCAACTTTTAGGTTCTGTCCTAAAGCACTTAGCACTCACTTTTCTCTCAACAAATGATAGATAAAGAGATCTATGAAGATTTAGGACCCTAAAACACTTCTATCTTGAACCTAGATGGTTTCCAAGCATAGAAAGGAAGATTGAAACACATGCAACACTTTGCACACACTAAGAATGGATTACAAAATCAAACCAACCTGAACACACTCTTGCTTAAGCTCTCAAACTTTCCAGCAAGTGACCAAATCAAGTTATGGTGTGAAGAGTTACTTGCATTCTTAGAAAATACCCAAAACTAGGATGCCAAGAATACCTAGTAATGAACAAACTTGATCAACATATGATCAACACACTAAGATATTGATTCAACCTGTAAAACCACATGTAAACCACACTTCTAAAAGTTTATAAACTCCAGCAAGTGATAAATACAAGATTTAGAGGTGAATGAATGAGCACACTTAGTGAATCACAAGACTAGCTTCACTATCTTGTCAAATCTTGGTGTTTAGATGTAGATCTAAGATCACTTCACATGAGAATGTTCCTCAACCTGTTAAGAACCTGAAAACACACTTGCATAATGGTTAACACCTTCCAGCAAATGCTCCAATCAAATTACATAAGGAGAGTTACTTACATGCTCAACAAAGTACACCAAAATTTATGCCAAAATTGATGACAATCTTTACAATATGCTCTTCACAATGGAGCTTACAATATGTTCACCCAAAAAAGGGGATCTTTCATCCAAATGGGAGCCTTTAGGAGAATTACAACTCACTCAAAAGAGCATTTGTCATCCACTTAAGGAGAAGTTTCATCCATTTAAGGAGAGTGTTCATCCAAGAATGGAGATTGTCAACAATAGGATTGAAAAGAACATTGTTAGTATTGAATATGCACAAGCCTCACAATCACAAATGATTAGGTGTTATGATCTGATCCAAAATAGTTTCTTTTCAGCCTCTGATCTTCAATAGACCTGAAATATGCTTTTGATCCACAAGTTCAACTCACAAAACAAAGGTTAGTAAGATTTGATCAACAAAGCAATGCAAAATCATTCTAGAACTTGATCAAACATCCAAATATCACCAAAAATGGAATACTTACTGTAAATAGAAGCCAACCAGCTCTGATACCATGTGAAAAATACAGATCCTAAGTGGATCTAAACTCCAAGATCATTGGCTTGAATGCTTGCACTCCAAACTACATAAGCTAGGAATTGGCAACACATTCTATGCTACCTAGAATGCAAAGAACTTGATCAAAAAGCATTTATCACAAATGGAAACTTCCATAAACATCAAGTGCGGCCCAAAATAGCATTATACAGTCCATAATACATCAGCCTATCACTTTTGGAAAGCACCTAAGATCATACACAATAGCTTGAAGACAATACACACAACAATGCTCTCAATGGAGGAAGAAACAATGACAATGATCTATTGATCTCAATGAAGCATACAAAAGGTTTCTCCAACCTGTTCTCCACGACTTCCCTACTATTTATGGATGAGGAAGATGACTCTCTCTCCTCTCTCTAGAAGGTACTTGACCCTAGATATTCCCTATATAGGAAAAATAGCTAAAAATGGCTTATATGACCAAAATACATCAAAATGGTCTCATTTTGAAGGGTATGAAGTTTGACACTTCATCATACTGAAAAAATACAGTAAATAAAAACATTGTGGCCTGGTTCACACGTGTGAAACTCCAGAACCAAAACTATTTACAATTTTAGCCAATTTAGGCCTCAAACTAGCTAGGAAATGTTGACAATTTTCACACAAATGTCCTCTACCATTGCCAGTAGAAGTTCAGTATAACAATATATTTTCATAAGAGAGAAGTAGCGCATGAAAAACTCAGTTGGAGGGAATTTTTGCATACTAGACAAGGTTTAGATTGCAATTATTTTAAAATAGATGGAGTAAAAAATGAAGAGTAATTTTTAACTCGACGACATAAGTCCAACTTTGACCAATGATTTTTTTCAGCATTTAATAAGTTTTTCAACCAATCAACTCTATTGGTATCTCTAGTAAATATGTTCCAAGAGAAAATTTGTGGAAATGTAAAGGGTATCACTTGAAAGGCTAATTGAGTATTTGAACAAAGCTAGAACTGCAAACTGAAAGGCCAAACAAAAATGTTCAAAACCTACAATCATCTAATTTTGAAACTAAATATGTTCACTCAAACGATACACACAAAGTGTTGATACATGAATGATTGTTTCCAATGGTTGATAAGATTTGTTTTGACTCATCTAAGTTCAACCATGATGTCTCTTAAGAATAGTCCAAAATTTTACGACATTGGGGTGATGGAGCAGTGGGCGATTCCTCAATGCATGCACTACACGTATCGAATCAAATCAGGATGGTGAGTCAAATAGCTCGATTGACTCTACTTGATCCTAACTTTGAAGCCGTTAGAATCGATGGTATAGATTTGGTAGGCAAACACAAAAAAAGTCTTGCAACTTATAATGCGGAAAAAAGACAAATGATTCTGACAAAATAGTAAAGGAAATCAGATAGAACAATCAAGAAAGCATTGCATTTATACTAACGACAATCTGAATGCAATAAGATGATGATTCAATTCAGAAAGTGTACAAAAAATACAAGTCAATGAATGCCAGAGCACAAAACAATTGCGGATGAAGCCGCATGCCCGAAAACTATCTTAGTTCTATAAAATAGTTATGAGCATATTTTGACTCTCAGCTTGAAGACAAGAATCGATGCATGAGGGCATTTACAATGTCTATTTATGAATGAATAATGTTGAAAATAAAAAAGCCATCTATCTTGACTTTTGGGGTTGATGAAGTTTTTCCAACATGCATGTAGTTCTACAACTTGAAAAAGCCCAGTAGAAACTCAAGCCACTACACATGCAGAAAGTTTAGTTTGCCAAATGTGACATGCAAAGCAAAGTAAGACTTGTACTGGCACATGCATGAACTTTTGTACATTTGTATCATAGAAAATGACACATGTAGAAAGTTGCATTTCTCAACATGCAAACTTGGAGGTGTCAAGTTTTGGGTAGATACTACTCTTAGAGGTGGAAAAATATGTTTGGAAGCCTGCTCTACCTTTAGCTAATACCATCACTATATATGTATGTGGTATTTCTCACAAATTTTGATGATAGATGCTATTCTCTTGTCATGTTGGATTTTTTACTAGTAAGCTTGAATTGCCATTCTCTCTCTAACCCGAGTAGGAGGCTTTTTCCATATATGAACTTATTTGTACTTTCCCCACACGTGTGAAAGTAATCATTGTTTGATTATTAGCATTCTAGATTGTGATTTAGCCATAGAATCTAGAGATAGATTATGATTTTCACTCTGTAATTGATCTATGTGCTAACACAAAGCTTAGTAAAGATCATTCACACATTTATACGTGTGAACTTGCTGGGAATTTCACAAATAATACAATTAGCATTATCAACATCATCATTTGAAGTGTACATTTGTGCAAATATATGTAGAATAGCATAGAGATGTTCTGACATCTGAGGTAGATTATGGGCTGAAGTAATGGATGTCACCGTTCAGGTGGTTAGCATGCGTGAATGTCACTTTTTTGGTAGGCGGCAGTCGTGGCTATTGTTATCCAAAGAAAGAGGTGATGTAGCTATAGTCATTGTCAAGGAAATTGCACATTAGCAGGAATGGCTAGTATAGGTGACTAACTTTGATTTGAGTGGTGCCACTTCATCAATCCAATTTGACAAGTGGTCGAGTCGAGTCAAATATGTCGAGGGGTTCGACTCTTTTGATTTTGACCCTTTTGACCCTCGACAGTCTCTGACTATCACATAGAGACCACTCTTTGAATCCCATGTATTTTTGCAGACTATGCAACAATGAGAGTGAATATGCAGCAATATGAATGGGTCGAGATTAACGTGGGATTCAGGAGAGTAGAGGAGTAAATCCAACACCCTCCTTTAATCTGGATCTATGAATGCCTTGATCTTCAGACTAAGCAATGCACAAAATTTGTTGTGTGCATCAATACCAGTGTCTTCGTAAAAATATCTATCATCATGTCCTGCATTCAACAGCACGTTAAGCTTACCTCTCTGTCGAGAATCTTACCCATGACATAGTGATATCAGATTTCGATGTGTTTACTTCTAAAATGACATCTAGGATTGGCCGATAAGGAAATGGCACTCTGATTATCAAATAATATATTAGTTGGAGTGTACTAATTTAGATTGTTGTCTACTAATAGTAAATTTCTCAACCAAACTGCTTTTTTAATAGCTTGTGAAGTAGTAATATACATGCTTCTGTCGAAGAGAGAGTGATAGAGGTTCACTTACGATTGTTCTAGGAGATAGGACCATCGTTGAAGAAGAATATAAATCCAGTTTTGGATTTATGAGTATATACATCTCCTTCCCAACTTGCATCTCTATATCCATTGAGTTGGCAAATGCACCGTTGTAGCTCGAATGTATCTCATGACTCAAATTAGAGCCTCCAATAGATCATGCCAAGATTTGCCATGAATTGGCTTAGTGAGATAACTGCAAAAGAAATATTAGGTGATCTGGTACAAACCATTACATACATGAGAGATCCAAGTATCAACTAATAGGGACACTCTCTCATTTGCTCGATTCCAAATGGTATCTCATTATTTACAAAATTTTGAAGCCCTTAAATCTATTTCTCTATTATTTTAAACCTCTACGTTTTAAAAAAATTTCTTAAATATGAGGCAATTGCAGAGATTCATATAATTTCTTCCAGTGTAGAACTTGGTTCTGAAGGAGTGAAAAGTTATATGAAATTATACTTCCATATATGATTTGTGAATATGGCTCAGAATCTATTGATGTTTTCAATTGATTCAGTGGAGTTTAGACTTCCTAGACCCAAATGTTAATCTCTATTGGATAGTTGATTATTGAGATGTGCTTTTCTATCACTCGAGATAAGATATTCTATAATTTTGAGGAAAAAGTCTGGTGTGTAATAGTAATGCATACTAATGACTGACTTTTTCTAATCTTTCATATCTTATACATTGTCTCCTGAGAACTTTTTAATTAAGATTATGAAATTTCTTTTAAAAGGGGGAGAAGAAAAAATAGGAACAAGACTTTCGATGAATTAGCCAGTTGCATAGATTTTGAAAAAAAATTCTTGTATGTGTGGAAAGGTAGAACTATCCAGTTGAAATAGAGGAACCCTCTAAGAGATTATTTTGATAAACTTGGAAGTAGAGGAGTTTCGGGGATGTTGAGTTGTGAGATATTCATGAATATGAGAAGTAGTGGTAAAGATTAAATTAAGGTTCACTTATTATTTCCAAGTACCATTTTGTTATGGATTGGATCAGAGGTATAAAGATGTAATTGTAAGCTTATGTCCAAATATGTCTATATAAGTTAGTCTAATCTTGGTTTGTACACTAAGATCTGAAGTAGGCTAATAGGTTGGAGATGTTTTTTTAATAAAAGTTAGATGGTTGGAAAACTTGTGATGTGGAATTATTCACTTCAAAGATTTCCCAGATATGTTATTTACTCATGAGCAATTGAGTTCATTTGTAACTGAGTTGCAAGATTCTTAGTGAGTTTATGTGAGTAACATACCAGATTATGGATATCTACCAGTTTATAGCCTATGTTTTATGTATAGGAACATAGTTGGATATGTTGCTTATGTACATCTTAATCTTGTGGATCTGCTTCATGTTTCCTATGTACTGAGTTTATATCGTATACTTAAACTAGTCAAAATGCATAGACATATGAACAAGTAATGTGTGGAACATTTACTTGCAGGTTAATGGTTCTTTCTGTGCAAAGGATAATTCACTAAGTTAGTTATAGTTTAGAAAAGGATCTAAATGCGGTGTTATATTCGTATGATTGAGATCTTCACCAAGACATTTAAGATTTTTGAATCATTTACAATTGACTTGAGTAATTGAATTACTCTTGTTTAGAAATTAATTGGCACCAGGAATTGTTTATTTTGATCTATATTGCTCATAAGACACATGATGTGTGAGTCATCATGATTCATCTATATAAGTTGTGTGCATAGAATATAGAAGATTCTTGATATTGAATATTTTTTGAATGAGAAATATATCCCAAGTTATTGACTGAACCCCAGTGAGCTCATATTGGATGACAAAGTCTAATTAATATCAAGGATAGCCACTGAATTCAGTTGGAATTCGGTAGAACTTTGTAATCTCTATATGTTGTTCTAGGTGATTGTATAAAGTTTATGTTGTTAAAGACGGATATAATAATGGTCTTTAATTACTTGGTTGATTGTATAATTTCGAACTCATAATGTGGTTAAGAATCGGGTTGGAAAAATATTTTTGGAATCCAGTAAAAGGTTTCAGAATGTTTCTTATATTTCCTGAGTGGTATGTTATACATATACTCCAATATCTTTTAATAATTAAGTATGATATTGGAATCTTGTAAATTATGATTGACGAATCATAAGATTCTAAATGTTATGATTGAAGAATCATAAATGAATACTTAGTGGACATTAGAAGATTATAAGGGAATGTGATGATTCTTAAGAGATGAGTAATTATTGATCGATTGAGAAAGATAAAAATCTAGATCTAAAATCTAAATTTTTTTTACTTCAATGCATATTTGAGATTATATACATTCCACAAGCATTTTCATTAAGTAATTGTTTACTTATGAGAAATTTGCTCACTTTAGTGGATGAAATTCTACTACAGATTGTAGTCAAGGGATGCTTGTGAACTATTTTAAGCCTAAATCGATCAGATCATATTAATGAATAGCAAATAGGCTAGTTGGATCTCTCTCTCTCTCTCTCTCTCTCTCTCTCTCTAAATGGACTTGAAAATCACTTCAGAACTGTAACTCATCATCTAGGATGATTTTGTGTTCTAATCTTATGACACATGATGCTTCTCAACATTGCTTGGAATTTCTTTACATCTATAGGAATGTTTATAGGAATGACAGCACTATTAATGCATCTGCCTTTGAGGCAAATGTTAGATACCCTGGTGTATAGCCAGGTAATGGTATTAGATTTAGGTGATGACATTTATAGGATGTTTTGAAACTGGTCGAAAATATATATTCGGACTATTTACGATGTCTCTTAATCAAATCTCTCTCTCTCTCTCTCTCTCTCTCTCTCTCTAAAAGGACTTGAAAATCACTTCAAAACTGTAACTCATCATCTAGGATGATTTTGTGTTCTAATCTTATGACACATGATGCTTCTCAACATTGCTTGGAATTTCTTTACATCTATAGGAATGTTTATAGGAATGACAGCACTATTAATGCATCTGCCTTTGAGGCAAATGTTAGATACCCTGGTGTATAGCCAGGTAATGGTATTAGATTTAGGTGATGACATTTATAGGATGTTTTGAAACTGGTCGAAAATATATATTCGGACTATTTACGATGTCTCTTAATCAAATCTCTCTCTCTCTCTCTCTCTCTCTCTCTCTCTAAAAGGACTTGAAAATCACTTCAAAACTGTAACTCATCATCTAGGATGATTTTGTGTTCTAATCTTATGACACATGATGCTTCTCAACATTGCTTGGAATTTCTTTACATCTATAGGAATGTTTCTAGGAATGACAGTACTATTAGTGCATCTGCCTTTGAGGCAAATGTTAGATACCCTGGTGTATAGCCAGGTAATGGTATTAGATTTAAGTGATGACATTTATAAGATGTTTTGAAACTGGTCGAAAATATATATTCGGACTATTTACGATGTCTCTTAATCAAATCTCTCTATCTCTCTATCTCTCTCTCTCTCTCTCTCTCTCTCTCTCTCTCTCTCTCTCTCTCAATCCTAACCCTAAAATTTTACCCTAACTACCAACACCACCCTATCCCTAACCGTAACCAACACACATCATTTCATTACAAATTTTTACAAAATTCCATTCTCAAACCATTTTAAATTCTCCAAAATTCCATTCTCAAAACATGCTCTTACCAGATCCCAAGATTCTAAGATCGGCCTCCATTGCCCGTCATGATTCTCCCGGTTACCCCTCACAGTTCTCATGGTTTGCAGTTCTATACAGTTCCAACCCCTCCCTTCAGCCCTCCCCTCCCGCAAAGGACCGCAAAGTCAGTGATTGCGGTCACATACGAAGACTCATTGCAAAGTATCACCTCTCTCTCTCATGCGGTCAAGATACGGTCTGTGTGCTGAGGTTTGATGTGGTTTGATGCGAGTCTCTCTCTCTCTCTCAATCTCTCTCAATCTCTCTCTCTCTCTCTCTCTCTCTCTCTCTCTCTCTCTCTCTCTCTCTCTCTCTCTCTCTCTCTCTCTCTCTCTCTCTCTCTCTCTCTCTCTCCCCCTCACAGTTCTCACAGTTGCCCCTCCCTTTGGTTCTCACAATTACTCCTCCCTTTGGCCCTCCCCAAAAAATGTGACCATTTAGGACCACAATGGACCTCCCTTTGGCCTTCCCTTGAACCCTCCCAAATGATCGCATAACAGGTTGTTTGCATTTGTGGTCCCTTTGTGGTCCTATGCAACCCCTCCCCATGCTCTCTCTCTCTCTCTCTCTCTCTCTCTCTAGCATAGGTTTCACGATTGCCCCTCCCTTCGGCCTTCACGGTTCTCATGGTTGCCCCTCCCTTTGGTTCTCACGGTTACTCCTCCCTTTGGCCCTCCCCGAAAAAGGTGACCGTTTAGGTTCCTCTCATGGTTCCTCTCTCACAGTGGCTCTCACTGTTCTAACGGTGCTCACGGTGCTCTCTCTCTCACAATTCCTCTCACGGTTCCTCTCATTGTTCTAACGGTTCTCATGGTACTCTCTCTCTCACAGTTCCTCTCTCACGATTCCTCTCTCGCGGTTCCCCTCACTGTTCTAACGGTTCACATGGTTCTTGGATGCTATCAGTTCTCACGGGCCGTTGTTGACCCCTCCCAAACCACCGCAAAGGAGGTGTTTGCGGCCCCTCCACTCACTCACTCACTGGCCGTCACGGATCCGCAAACACACCTTAAACCTCAATGTACTCCTTACATGATTAATTGTTTCATCAGAAGGTGTGTTTGTTGACCGACAGTTGTGATAGCAGGCTCACGGCTCAAGGTTCCGATAGCAGGCTCTTCTCCTCACGCTTCTGATAGCATGCAGGTCACGATCTTCAACAACTCTTGGTAGTTGCGATCTTCAATAGCTCTTGCCAGTCGCGATATTCAACAGCTCTTTCCAGTTGCGATCCAACGGTTCTCATGGTTCTCACGAATCTCTCTCTCTCTCTCTCACCGCTAAGGACCCCATTTCACCGCACTCACTCACTCACTCACGGTTCTCTCCCTCTCTCACTCACTCACTCACTCACAGTTCCCACAATTCTCACGATGCTCAATCTCTCTAGGATGCATAGGAACCGGAATTAGGCCGCAAAGGGACTGCATAAGGATCGCAAATAGGCCACAAAGGGACCGCATAGGGGTAGTTAGGCCGCAAAGGGATCACATTTAGGCTGCATAAGGACCGCCGCGTAAGTACTGCAATTAGGCCGCATAGGGACCACCGCCACCTAGATGAGAAAACCAGCATTCGTCAACGACATGACATACTGAATTTTCAAATCATCGGCCACCACCTAGATCGGCCTCCATTGCCCGTCAATGACGAGCACTCTTTACTAGTATATATATATATATATAGACATATGTATATATATCTATATATATATACATACTTACATATATATATATATATATATATATATATATATATATATATATACACACATACATACATACATATATATCTATATATATATATTTGAACTTATGTACAGTTTTGCACATATATATGGTTGCACCCATGCATCCTCCTCCCCTCACCCATGCATGAGCTTTTTCTAACTAAAAAACTTGGGAAGGAGGATGCATGTATGGGAAAAAATATGCATGGCCCTGCTGCCCATGCATGTATGCATGCACTGACCACTCTCCAACCTCCAAGTGGTAGTGCATATTCAAGATAGCCAATCTTTTATTTATTAAGCACATTTTCAAGATAGCCACTTTTTTCAAAATAGCCACCTTATATATTAGATTATGATGTCAAGATGAATGTGTAACGTGCCAGTTCATGGGCGTAACTCTCTCTATCACAAATGGCCGCTCTATCTCTCTTTGTCTCTTTAGATCGCGACTGGCAGCTGTCTCTTTGTGTTTGTGTGTGTCATGGATCACGACTGGCATGCGCTCTTCTATCATTGTGGACCAATTGCAACGCTCTCTTTATTATTGTGAATTTGTGGACTCTCTTCATCATTGTGGATCAGTAGCAGACGATCTCTCTTTCATTGTGGATCAGTCGCAAGTGCTCTCTTTATCATTGTGGATCAGTCCTAGGCGCTCTCTCTTATCATTGTGGATCGCGACTGGCAAAGCTGAGTCTGTCTCTGTGTGTGTGTGTGTCTCTCTCTCTCTCTACATTGCAGGTTGCGGTTGATATGCGAGAGTGCAAAAGCTCTGATGTTGCTTATGTTTCAGGTTGGAATTGTGTCACACATACACCTTCTTGCGCAGCTTCACCACCCTGCAAGATGCAAATTTGAGAGATCCTTACGTGCACATTCAAGGCCCATTGCAAATGCGTTCCCTGCTCTGCACAAAAAAGCTCGGAAGGAGCTCTCTGCTCTGCACAAAAAAGCTTGGAAGGAGCTCTCTGCTCTGCACAAAAAAGCTTGGAAGGAGCTCTCTGCTCGGTTTGCTGGCCAAATTTCAAATTCTTCACATTCTCTTGAATGTGCTGAATTCCACACTTAGATCTCTTAGAAACATAGCACCTATGGAGAAGCAGTGGATTCAGGCTTCAATAAGGAGCACTATTAATTCTTCACCGCTGCCCTCCCTCTCTCTCTCTCTCTCTTTCTCTCTCTCTCTCTCTCTCTCATAGAAAACATCCAAAAAGGTTCTACCTTTCATATCTGTGGATTTTATTTTGCAGTAGTCGCATTTGTCACAACAGTTGATGGCACCTAAAAAAATGACAACTAGAGCCATACACCTCCTTCTCACTAAACCAAAATTTGCAAAATTCCAAAACCAAATAATGCAATCAAATGCACAAGAACACAACTTACCATTTTCAAGAAGAGTAAAAAGAGGGAGCAACTGCCATTGTCACAGAAGAGCTCGAAGTGATGGCCTTGGCTTCTGAACAAAGCGAGAATTGGAGGGATGAGAGAAACAAGAGAGGTGCGACTCATAAGAGAGGGGTCGACCCAAAGAGGAAGATTTCGAAAATCCAGCTACAAGATAAAATTTTGACAAAAACCCACATCTACAAGTCAAATTTGTATAGAAAAATGACGATGAGATCCCTCGGAGAACCGTAGCCGAAAAGATCTATGAAACGGAACAAAGTTGGCACGTGACATATCTTGCAGGCCTTTTTTCACGTTTTTGTCCCAGCAAACCTCTCTAGGGCAAGCTGTCCACAATCACACAAAATAGGAGAAAGAGTTGAGAATCTTTGCAATTTTTCTTCATGGATCAAGTAATTTATGGCATGAGCACCTTCCTCATTGCAAACGATAGCCAAATGCTCTTTCACACCATTCTCTTCATGCTTACAACCTATATCTACATCTTCAACGTCCTGGAAAGCCATTTTGTCTGCAAGGCTTGCAAAATTCATGTTTCATGGTTGGTTACCTCCTTTTTCAGCAGCATATGCATTAGGTTCTTCTACATAATTCTTATGCTCACAAAGTGTCATAGTTATACTCTTTGTCTCCCTTTGTCCTTCCTTTGGCCCTTTATTCAAGATCCCATTAAGCTTAGCTCTTTGATGTGGCGGAAAGCTTTGCAGTGAACATGCTTCAAGGATATCTTGTCCAAAAGTTTGCAAAGAAGCAAACTCAAATATCCCATTGTTGTTCTTAGTATCTAAAAGATAAACTAATTTTTCCTGCATTGAGAGTGGTTTTTAAGTTTGCTTTTCAAGGATTTTTAATGGAGTACATTGAGCAAATTTCATTTCCTTGTTCCTCGGTAATGCTCTTCCCTTCAAATCCTAAGGTGACCTCACATTTCCCTAAAAGGCTCTCTCATTTCTACAGGTCACTTTGAGCGTCAAATAGCAATTTCTAAAAGGGAAAAGTGTGCTAAATAATCGTTCAAAGATAACATTTTAGGTAGCTAAATACAACTTTCAATAAACATATTCTTCAAGTAGGTATTTGTTTTTACAAATATTGAGTACAATGTTCTTTAAGTAACACTACAAGAACTGCCTTGATTTCCGACGGGTTTTCTGACGTGAAATCGCATTTTAATTTTTTTTTGAATCGACGCGGGTGTCGAAAAATGCATCGCTATAAGGTCGTCGGAATCTGTTGAAATCCACGCCAAGCACAAAACCGGCAACCGACTGGTAAAAACGAACTGGAGAACATGCCACGTGGACGTCGGATTATGACGGCCCGACGACATGGATGTTTGGGACTGCATTTAGGCCATTTGTGGTCCTTTCGACCACACATTTCACCACAAACAACCCCATTTTGACCGCATTTCACCACATTTTCACCACAAAGGACCACCCTTTGGACCGTTGTTGACCCGTCTCAAATGACCGCAAAGGAGGTCCCTATCAATTGTTGAAAGGCATAGGACCGCAAAGGAGGGGATGGCCGAAGGGAGGGGTCGCATGAGACGGTTCTCACTCTCTCTCTCTCTCTCTCTCTCTCTCTCTCTCTCTCTTACACCGCTAAGGACCGCATTTCAATACAAACGACCTCATTTTCACCGCACATCTCTCTCTCTCTTTGCCTGCGGGTATCTATCTCTCTCTGCCCATGGGTGTCTCTCTCTCTCTCCGTCTCAAGGAGGTGTTTGAACATAGGAGGTGTTTACGCCCCTTCCTTCATCTTGCATAGGGACCGCAATATTTAGGCCATTTGTAGTCCTTTAGGCCACGCATTTCACCGCAAACGACCCCAATTTGACCACATTTCACGGCATTTTCACCGCAAAGGACCACCCTTTGGACCGTTGTTTACCCCTCCAAAACGACCGCAAAGGAGGTCCCTATCAATCATTGAAAGGCATAGGACCGAAGGGAGGGGTCACATAGGACGGTTCTCACAATTCTCTCTCTCTCTCTCTCTCTCTCTCTCTCTCTCTCTCTCTCTCTCTTACACCGCTAAAGACCGCATTTCACTACAAAAGATCGCATTTCACCGCACACATCTCTCTCTCTCTCTCTCTCTCTGCCTACGGGTGTCTCTCTCTCTCTCCATCTCAAGGAGGTGTTTGAACATAGGCGGTGTTTGCGGCCCCTCCCTTCATCCCGCATAGGGACCGCATTTAGGCTATTTGTGGTCCTTTAGGTCACACATTTCATGGCAAACGACCCCATTTTGACCGCATTTCACCACATTTTCACTGCAAAGGACCACTCTTTGGACCGTTGTTGACCCCTCCCAAACAACCGCAAAGGAGGTCCCTATCAATCGTTGAGCCATATAGGACCGCAAAGGAGGGGATGGCCAAAGGGAGGGGTCGCATAGAACGGTTCTCACGGCTCTCTCTCTCTCTCTCTCTCTCTCTCTCTCTCTGTCTCTCTCTCTCTCTCTCTCTCTCTCTCTCTCTCTCTCTCTCTCTCTCTCTCTCTCTCTCTCTCTCTCTCTCTCTCTCTCTCTCTCTCTCTCTCTCTCTCTCTCTGCAGGTGTTGAGGTGTTTGCGACCCCTCCCTTCATCCCGCATAGGGACCGCGTTTAGGCCATTTGTGGTCCTTTAGGCCATGCATTTCACTGCAAACAGCCCCATTTTGATCGCATTTCACTGCATTTTCACCGCAAATGACCACCCTTTGGACTGTTGTTGACCCCTCCCAAACGATTGCAAAGGAGGTCCCTATCAGTCATTGAACCGCATAGGACTGCAAAGGAGGGGATGGCGGAAGGGAGGGGCCGCATAGGATGGTTCTCTCTCTCTCTCTCTCTCTCTCTCTCTCTCTCTCTCTCTCTCTCTCTCTCTCTCTCTCTCTCTCTCTCCTTTAGGCCACGCATTTCACCGCAAAGGACCGCCCTTTGGCCCCTACCTTTGACCCTCCCCTCTTTTGTGGTCCTATGAGGTTCTATATAGCCCCTCCCTTCATCCCTCCCCTCCTTTGCATTTAGGCCGCATAGGGACCACATTTAGGCCATTTGTGGTCCTTTATAAAGGCCACGCATCTCACCACAAACGACCCCATTTTGACCACATTTCACGCATTTTCACTGCAAAGGTCCACAAAGGAGGTCCCTATCAATCGTTGAACCGCATAGGACCACAAAGGAGGGGATGGCCAAAGGGAGGGGTCGCATAGAACGGTTCTCACGGTTCTCTCTCTCTCTCTCTCTCTCTCTCTCTCTCTCTCTCTCTCTCTCTCTCTTACATTGCTAAGGACCGCATTTCACCTCACAAATCTCTCTCTCTGGAGGTGTTTGCGGTCCCTCCCCTCATCCCGCATAGGGACCGCATTTAGGCCACACATTTCACCGCATTTCAGGTTTCATGCATATGGACCGCATTTAGGCCATTTGTGGTCCTTTAGGCCACGCATCTCATCGCAAACGACCCCAGTTCACCACATTTTCACCGCAAAGCACCACTCTTTGGACCGTTGTTGACCCCTCCCAAATGACTGCAAAGGAGGTCCCTATCAATCGTTGAAAGACATAGGATCGCAAAGGAGGGGATGGCCGAAGGGAGCGGTCGCATAGGACGGTTCTCATAGTTTTTTCTCTCTCTCTCTCTCTCTCTCTCTCTCTCTCTCTCTCTCTCTCTCTCTCTCTCTCTCTCTCTCTCTCTCTCTCTCTCTCTCTCTCTCTCTCTCTCTCTCTCTCCCTCAATTACACCGCTAAGGACCGCATTTCACTACAAAAGACCACATTTCACCACACATCTCTCTCTCTCTCTGCCTGCGGGTGTCTCTCTCTCTCTCTCTCCGTCTCAAGGATGTGTTTGAACATAGGAGGTGTTTGCGACCCCTCTCTTCGTCCCAATGCACCGTAAATTAGCTCCTCCCTCCGGCCCTCCCTTTCAAAAATGGATTTCACTGCTAAGGACCGCATTTCACCACAAAGGACCACATTTCACCGCACATCTCTCTCTCTTTCTCCCTCTCTCTCTCTCTCTCTCTCTCTCTCTCTCTCTCTCTCTCTCTCTCTCTCTTTGCCTCCAGGTGTGTGTCTCTCTCTCCATCTCAAGGAGGTGTTTGAACGTAGGTGTTTGCGGCCCCTCCCTTCATCCCGCATAGGGACCACATTTCACTACAAAAGACCACATTTCACCACACATATCTCTCTCTCTCTCTCTCTCTCTCTCTCTCTCTCTCTCTCTTCGTCTCAAGGAGGTTTTTGAGCATAGGAGGTGTTTGCGACCTCACTACAAGGACCGCAACCTCGCTGCAAGGACCGCATTTAGGCCGCATAGGTACCGCATTTAGGCCATTTGTGGTCCTTTAGGCCACGCATTTCACTAGATCATCGGCCGCCACCTAGATCAAAAAATCATCGTCCGTCAACAACATACTGAATTTTCAAATCATCGGCCACATAGGGACCGCAATTAGGCCGCATACGGACCACATTTAGGCCATATAAGGACCGCCTTTAGGTCACATAAGGACTGCCGCGTAAGGACCACAAGTAGGCTACATAGGGACCACCGTCACCTAGATCGAAAAACAGTGTCCATCAACGACATACTAAATTTTCAAATCATCGACCGCCATTGCCCGTCAACGATGGGCACTCTTTACTAGTATACATACACACATATATATTTACATATATATACATATACACACACACATATATATGTATATATATACATATACATATACATATATGTGTATATATATATGTATAGATATACATATATATATATATATATATATATGTATATATATACATATACATCTATACATATAAAACTATTTGTGCACATGTGGTGCGCATGTGTATGGGGTAGGAGAATGCACCCATGGTTGCATCCTACTAGCCCATGCAATTTTTAAAAAAATCTAACTAAAATTTTAAAAACTTTTAGATGCATGAATGGGAGGAGGATGTATGCATCCTACCCATGGATACACATTAGTGCCCCTCCCAATTCAAAGCAAGATACTCCCGCTCTCCCTCTCTCTCTCTCTCTCCAATTTGAATACACGATGTTCTGGACGTGAAACCATTTGGATCGGCCAGTTTAGGCTGCTTGCATTATTCTACTCGATTTCCTGTCCTGTAACATACAATCCATGTCTGTTTACGTTGCTTTTTTTTTTTATTTGATTTGATTACGCTTTTGCATTTCAGGGCTCTGGTCTGATTTCTCTATTTCGCAGGATGTGCTGAATGCATAGGATATTGGTTTGGACTTTTAGGGGATGTTCAACCAGATGCTGAGAAAACTGATATCAAATCGAGGAATTCTATCAAAATCAGCTCTCCCATCTTTCACACAAGCGTAGAGAGAGATAGAGATGGTGGAAATGGGCTTCTCATCGATCGTCATCCTTAGGCCCCGCGAGGTCGCACCTCCCATGGCTGGATGCTGCCCCTTTGGACTGGTCAGTAGAGACAAATCTGTTTTCTCTGCACATTGGAGTAGAGCTGGATCCAACAAGGCGACATTGCAAGTATGTGAGCGGTGTAATTTTGGCTGGAGTTCCAAGACCTATATGTCACCTGAATTGAGGAACAGCCCAAGGAAGACAAGTAAGTTTCAAGCAATGGCGACTTTGATTATAGAAGAAGCACCGAATGGAGTCGATTTGGCTTCTCTGAAGAAAGACGTGCTGGTGAGGATCCTCACCTTTCTTCTATGCTACTCAATTTGTGTTCAATTCTTGCAAGCTATGAATTTGCTAGCTTTGTCAGCTTTCCTGCTTCAATTTAGGCCTTTATATGCATGGAACGTCAGCATGAAAGCATTGGCAAAGTGATTGTACTTGGTTCATTGACTGAACCCATAACAGCCTTTCAGCGGACAACAGGGAGAGGACGCGGACAGCAGGAAGAGGGCGCGGACAACAGCGAGTATTGTGATTACTAATGATTATAGAATTCAATGTAGGTCTGGTGTACAGTACTCAGACTGTGGGAGGCTGTACTTTCACACGTGTGAAGGCATCTTCAAAGGTTTGGGCCATTTAGTGAGGTTCAAACATAGATTTTTGATGGATTTTGATGGTTCAACTTGTGCTAATCTTATGAGATCATAATCTATTGTTTCCCTCATCATTTCAAGTGTTTTAGGATCCTTATTTGCTTTAATTTTTGTATCAGAGTCTAAAGGCTGAAATGAGCTAAATCCTTGGTTTTCATTCAATTTTATCACAATTTTTTATCTAAATCTTGTGTAGATTGGATTTAGCATCTAGCATTGATTCTAGAACTCAAAGTGAGTCAAATACATTGGAGATTGGTGTTGTGTGACTTTATTTGCTTGTGTTTAGGTGTCTAAAACCAGAGGCAAAGTTGAATTCAATTCACATTACCAAGATAGCAAGTTTTGCTTGCTCCAAGCATTGATTTCTAAGCGAGTTTTGGAGGTGATTTCATAGAGGAGGCTTTCTAGCATTCAAGGAGAGGGAAGATTAGAGTTTTGGGGACTCTTCAAGGCTGTTCTAAGGTGTAGAGGACACCTCCTAAAGTGATTTAGGTTCAGTCCAACCATTGCTTGACTTATGCACCAAATTAGATCAATTTTTCATCAATTTTGATCAATTTTTGCTTGTGATTGGATAGTAGATTGTGTTGCATCCTCATTAAGTTCCATTTAGATCTTTTACAAGTGATTTTTAAGTATATTAAGGAGCTGAAAATCATTCTTGATCAGATCATTTGGAAGCTTTTATGTTCTTTATAGAAAGAGGGGCAATTCTACTAGTATTGGCTTCTTCAATCAAGCAAGTGCATTGTTTATAGTATTCTATGATTTGATTTTGTTAGAGATCATTCTTAGATCTTTATAGGAAGTCTATTACTGATGTTTTCAGGTCCCTAAGAAGTGGGATAAGGTAGATCTTCAATCAAATCAATAGAAGTAACCTTCATTTGTGTCAAGTCCTTGATTAGGAGACTAGATGGCATCTATAAATGCATATCTTTTGGATACTAATGAAAGGCTCAACAAAACTAACTATTCCATATGGAAAGTTAGAATGGAATCCATCATGATCATGCAAGATCTGATGAAAATTGTAAATGGTAAGGAGGGTGAACCTATTCATCCTCAAGAAAAAGCCAAATACATCAAGAGGTGCAATGTTGCAATACATTGCATAAAAATGAATGTTGCAAATGAACTCTTAAGAGAGGTAATGCTTGGGAGACTTGGCAAAAGGTCTATAAATCCAAGAACCAAACTAGAATGTTAGCTTTGAAGAATCAAATCTATAGAAGCTATCCTAAGAGTAAAGGAATTGAACAAAGAGCTAGCCTTCATAGGTGATCCTATCAAGGATGAAGAGCTTGTCCAAGTCATATTGAATGGATTAAGCTTTGAATTTGACAATTTGGCTCAGGGATATGCAATTATGGGTAAGCTACTCATACTTGAAGAACTTCAAGGCACACTCATGGCCGAGGAATCAAGAAGGAGCCAAATGCAAGAGAGGATGGATAGGATTTCCATCCAAGGTGGAGATGACCAAGCTCTCTTCACCAAAGGCAAAGGCAAGTCCAAAGGCAAAGGATCAACATTCAAGAAGTCTTAAAAGCTTGAGGATCAAGAAGGACCCTCAAAGGCATCTCCATCAACCACCAAAGTCAAGAAGGACAAATCAAAGGTGAAGTGCTACTATTGTAGCAAGATTGGGCATTATGCCTCGGAATGCTTCAAGAGGAAGCAAGATCAAAGCCAAGCCAACATAAGCAAAGAGGAGGAGGAGGAGAGTTCACATGAGGACTCTCTCATGATGTCCATATTTTCTTCAACAAGCTTCAAAGGAGAAGATCCTTGGTGGATTGACTCGGGTGCTAGTTCACACATGACTAGCAAAAGGGAGTTTTTCTCTTCTCTCTTATCTTATGATGGACCTATAAAGTCTATCTATACAGCAAATGATGAAGCTTGTAAGATTGAAGGAGTTGGTAGCATTCCCCTTTGCTTAGGATCTTCCAAAAAGATCAACATAGAAGGTGTTTTGTACATTCCTATAATAACAAAGAATCTACTAAGTGTTGGCCAAATGGTAGACAATGGTTTCAATGTTGACTTTGCTTCAAATGAATGTTTCATCAAGAAGAAGGGTAAGATAGTGGCTAAGGGCACTAGACTTGGCAAACTTTATAAGTTGGATGCATTTGTGGATACTAATGTTGTCATGTTGGCCGAGAAGAGCAAGATATCTACCTTCACTTTATGGCACAAAAGACTTGGACATGTCAACTCGGGTTCCATGGAGGATATGATCAAGGAGGAGTATGCTTTAGGCCTACCAAGGTCTATTGGGAAGGAAGACAAGGTTTGTGAAGCTTGTGCTTTATCCAAGGCACATAAGAAGGTGTTTCCTAACTCCATTACAAAGTCATCTCATCCTCTTGAACTCATACACTCGGATGTGCACATTGCTAGCACCAAATCTAATGGAGGTTCATCCATGTTTTTAACCTTCATTTTGACTACTCAAGATATTGCTGGGTGTTCTTACTTTCCTTCAAGTCTCAAGTATTTGATACTTTTGTAAAGTTCAAGATGTTTGTGGAAAAGCATCATAATCATAGCATCAAGATTCTTAGAAGTGACAATGGTGGAGAATTCATCTCCAATGAGTTCAAGGCCTTTTGTGAGGAGGAAGGGATCAAGAAAGAGACTTATTGTCCTTACACTCCTCAACAAAATGGAGCTGTTGAAAGAAGAAATAGAACATTATGTGAATGTTCTAAGGCTTTAAGATTAGATGCTTGTTTTCCCAAATCCTTTTGGGGTGAGTCTCTTGTATGTGCAAACTACTTGATGAATAGGGTGTCTTGCAAAGCAATTGAAGGAAAAACTCCTTATGAGATGTTGTATGGAAAGAAACCCAATCTTAATCACTTGAAAGTTTTTGGGTGTATATGTTATGTGCATGTGCCATTGGAAACAAGAACCAAGGAGGATCCATCTTCCACAAGAGGGATCATGCTTGGATATGCTAGCTCAAGCAAGGGCTACAAAGTCTATCTCCCATCTTTGAACAAATTTGTTGTTTCAAGAGATGTTATATTTGATGAACATCATATGCATATGCTTGAATAAGGCTCAAGTGCTCCAACAATCAAGAAGAAGATGGCCGAGGAGCAAGATCTTTGTTTTGAGGAGGAGCTCATGGAGGAGCAAGCACCAAACCCATCTATCACACCAAGGAGATCTTCAAGGGCAAAAGTGGAGTCATCAAGGCTCACATATCAAGGCAAAGGGCAGCAAGTTGAGGGTATCTCATCCACTTCTTATGCTTTATCTATTTTTGAAGAACCATCTAATGTTGAAGATGCATTGAACTCCAAAGAATGGTATAAAGCTATGTTGGATGAGTATAATGCCTTGATTGAGAATGAAACTTGATTGCTTGTTGATAGACCTCAAAGGAGTGTAATAGGATGCAAGTGGGTCTTCAAGCTTAAGTTGAATGCAAATGGGAGTGTTAACAAACATAAAGCAAGATTAGTTGCAAAAGGTTATATGCTCAAGAGAGAAGGACACCAAATTGTAGTGGGTTTCTTTCCTTGCCTAACCTGAATCCAAGATCTAGTCAATCTAGCATCAAAGAAACGAAGTTAGTTGTCACGCGTAGATTCGTTCCCATGAGAGCGATAGTATAGTTCAGATTTCAACATGAATGGAGGATCCACATCTAACTCTAACATCCACTAACACTAGATCCATTAACACTACGATCCACAACAAAGATAGCTTACTCTTTCTCTCTCTCCCTTTCTCTCTCAAAAAAGGTATAATAACATACAATCCCAATAACATTCAGATCTAACAATTAGCAAACTCCAAAAAAAGCATGAGAGATGGAGGAGGAAAGAAGAAGAGCAAGGACATTCATCAATCCATTTCTGAAGAGAACCAATCTGCTTTATTGAAATGAGGAAATGAACATGAGGAGCAACTCAAGTTGGTCCATTTTTATAATAGAGAGGAGGACCCTGGCCTCTGAATCCTATTGGTTCATTTTTGCCTCCCTAATTATTCAAATTTTAAAAAGTGTGGAAACCATCCAATTTGGAGGGAACCCCAACTTCATTTACTAACTTGAAATTTAGGCCCTGTGACATTAAAAGTCTCGCAAAAATGCCTAAAGTCCTTTCATTGACTTTTAACTAATCAATCAAATAACTATGTGATCATCGGGTTGGACTTACACACGCTGGGTGCCAAATCCCTCTCACTTATTAACTAGGACTAGGGTTGTCTTGGGATCCACAAACCCTCCAACACACACACACACACACACACACTCTCTCTCTCTCTCTCTCTCTCTCTCTCTCTCTCTCTCTCTCTCTCTCTCCCTTCCTATGTTGTCTCTGCCTCTCTCTTCTCTTTTCTGTGTGCTCTCCCTCCGCTCTCTCCTCTCTCTCCTCTCTCTCTCCTAGTCTCTCTCCCTCCTTCCCTCCGCTCTCCTCTCCTCTCTCTGTTCTCCCCTCCCTCCGCTCTTCTCTCTTCTCTCTCTCTCTCTCTGCTCTCTCCTCTCTCCTTTGTTTTCTCTCTCCTCTCCCCTCCCTCCGCTCCTCCTCTCTCTTCTCTCCCTCCGCTCTCTCCTCGCTCCTCTCTCCTCTGTTCTCTCTCTCTCCTCTCCTCTTTCTCCACTCTCCTCTCTTCTCTCTCTCCTCTCCCCTCCCTCCGCTCTCTCCTCTCTTCTCTCTCTCTCTCTCTCAACTCTATCTCTGTCTCCCTCAACTCTCTCTCTGCCCTCTCTTCTCTCTTCTCTGTATCTCTCTCTTTGCTCTCCCTCCATTCTCTCCTCTCTCTTCTCTCCTTCCTACTCTCTCTCGCGTTGTCTCCCTCCGCTCTCTCTCCTCTGTCCCTCGCTCTCTCTCTGCAACTCCACTCTCTCTGTCCACTCTCTCTCCTCTGTCCCTCGCTCTCTTTGCAAGTCTCTCTGTCTCGTGCCAGACAAAAAAACGTTATTGGGCCCTATATTATGCAAAATAATATAGGGCCCAAAACGACCCAAAAATCAGACGAACGACAATTACGTACTAGGTATTGGCCATTGAGAGGGCCATTACCATGAATAATCAGAGACCTGGCAGCAAGTGGCGGAGGCCCGGAGCTACTCTTGGAAATGTGTTTTTGTTTTTGTTTTGCTTTGTATTTGTTGGTTTGCAGTTATCTTTCATGATGCAGCTGTCATTTCTTAGATGTTGGAGCTCATGTTGCAGCTGTAGCCTGTCATTGATCTTTTGAGTTGTGAATTATAGTCTTTGAATGGCTGCTATAGAGCACTCACCTGACAGGCTTTCTGATAGTCTTTTTGAGCCTTGTAATGTACATGTGGAAGATGAGGATGGCCCGCAAGGTGTTGAAGATATTGAGATAGATACTAATCTTTCACACATGTTTCTTGATGTAAATGCTAGTGATTTGGAGTTGGTAGATTTTGGTGGAAGAAATCGTAGTCATGGTCCAGAACAGTGGTTTCGAAAATGATTTTCTGCTTGGAGGATTGCCACTGGAAAAGATGACAGTATACCTCCTGAAAGCTTCCATTGGATGTTCTTGCAGAATATATGGTTCCATTTATCTTGTCACTGAAGAAATTGAATGGCAATCACTATCCTAGTGCTAGGTACTGGATGTTTCAATCCTTTGTTTTCATGCTTTTTTATTTTTCTAGTCACTTTCCTCTTTTGTGATATTTTTGTTTTATTTTTGCAGTTTAGCTCAGATGTTCCGTGCTTGTGGGAGAATTATTCGACGTGAACATGTTTCTAGAATATGTAGAATTCATGTTGATGATTTGCCATATTGTTGTTCAAAATCATCCATTTTTTGAGAGAGCTCGCACTCTTTGGTGCTTCATATGGATTTGTCTATTAAATCTGGAGCTAATAAGAAACGAAAGAAGAGTGCACCTATGATGTGGAAGGATGAGGAAGAGTGTTTAAAAGACCCTGAACATTCTATACATCATGCTGTTGGTTTACAAAAACGTTGGTGTTATTATTGTTTAAGTCGTTTTAAAGCTTGGAAGTGTTGATGTTCAATTCGAGCTTACTAGAGTGTTTCTAGATATTTTTGGCAATTTATTTGTAGGAAATTCTGCTTCTGTTCAAGTTCCATTAGATGCCTTTATGAGTAATTTGAATGTTACTGAAGTTGTTGATGTTGGAGTTGAAGTTGTAGATGTAGGAGTTAAACCAAATGATAATGTTTCGAAGTTGTAGGTGGATAGTATTACAAATCAGAAACAACATTGTTGTGCTGGAAGACAGTCTGTTGATTGTAATCATGCAGTGGGTGTGCAACAAATTGGTTCAGCTGAAAAGGTGGATGTAGCTTCTGTTTCAGAAGAGGCATTGGATCCGAATGACCTTGTGAATATTGATGTTGATGAGCTTGTTCAAGAATGGCCAGAGGCTCGAAAAGCTCTTGGCTACTGTCATATAGATTCTTCATAACAAATAATATTGGGCAACAATTTGGATACTTCTATAATTGTATTGTGAATATAAGTGTTGGTCCAAAATTTCTAAAGATGTTTTTCAAGAAGCAATAGAAAACTGATTGAAACAATACCAAAAACTTGTATGTAGGGCTTTTTGTAATTCGATCGACTACTTTTGATTAGTCTTTTTTTTATTTAAACTTTAATGAAGTTGTAGTCTTGTAATCAGTTTCCACAAATTCTGTTTTACATGAGTTCTCCCTATAATTGTTGTTGACTCTCTCTCTCTCTCTCTCTCTAATAAGCAGGTCTCTGTCGTGCGATCAGGCAGGAAGGAAGTAGGCAGGTCTTTATCGTGCAGTCAGGTAGGAAGGAAGTAGGCAGCTCGCATAGAAAAATCAGGAAGGAAGGAAGTAGTAGGCAGCCCGCGTAGAGAAGTCAGGTGATAAAAATCATGGCCCTATATTATGGCCTAAAAATTAGGTGAAAGTCAATTACGAAATTTGAAACGTGTGAGGTCAAAAAAATAAGCTTGTATGTGTGTGGGCAAAGAGTAGGCTATAGGCATGACATAGGAGAATAGACTGGGTTAACACCACCCTTAAATCCTCTCTCTAATATATATATATATATATACACTAGTAAAGAGTGTCCATCGTTGATGAGCAATGGCACCCGATCAGGGTGGTGGCCGATGATTTGGAAATTCAGTATGTCGCTAACGGACACTGATTTTTCGTTCAAGGTGGCGGTGGTCCCTATGCGGCCTCATTGCGGTCCTTACGCGACAGTCCTTATGTGGTCTAATTGTGGTCCCTATGCGGCCTAAATGCGGTCCCTATGCGGTCGATGATCTAGTGAAATGCGTGTCCTAAAGGACCACAAATGGCCTAAATGCGGTACTTGTGCGGCCTAAATGCGGTCCTTGTAGTGAGGTCACAAACACCTCCTTTGTTCAAAAACCTCCTTCAGACGGAGAGACAGAGAGACACCCATAGGCAGAGAGAGAGAGAGAGACACCCGCAGAGATAGAGAGAGAGAGAGAGAGGGAGAGAGAGAGAGAGAGAGAGAGAGAGATGTGCAGTGAAATGCGGTCCTTAGCGGTGAGAGAGAGAGAACCGTGAGAACCATCCTATGCGACCCCTTCCTTCGGCCATCCCCTCCTTTGCAGTCCTATGCAGTTCAACTATTGGCAGGGTCCTATGCGGTCAACAACGGTCCAAAGGGTGGTCCTTTGTGGTGAAAATGTGGTGAAATGCGAGTCGTTTGCGGTGAAATGCGTGGCCTAAAGGACCACAAATGGCCTAAATGTGGTCCCTATGCAAGATGAAGGGAGGGGCTGCAAACACCTCCTTTGCGATCATTTGGGAGGGGTCAACAATGGTCCAATGGGCCGTCCTTTGCCGTGAAAATGCGGTGAAATGCGGTCCCTATGCGGGATGAAGGGAGGGGCCGCAAACACCTCCACACCCGCAGGCAGAGAGAGAGAGAGATATGTGCGGTGAAATGCAGTCCTTAGCGAAGAGAGAGAGAGAGAGAGAGAGAGAGAGAGAGAGAACCGTGAGAACCATCCTATGCGACCCCTCCCTTCTGCCATCCCCTCCTTTGTGGTCCTATGCTGTTCAACTATTGGTAGGGTCCTGTTCAATCAACAGCGGGGCAAATGGTGGTCCTTTAAGGTGAAAATGTGGTCAAAATGAGGTCATTTGCGGTGAAATACGTGGCCTAAAGGACCACAAATGGCCTAAATGCGGTCCCTATGCGGGATGAAGGGACAGGCCGCAAGCACCTCCTTTGCGGTCGTTTGGGAGGGGTCAACAATGGCCCATGAGAACCGTGAGAAAAGTGAGAAATGATAGCACCCGAGAGAGAGAGAGAGTTTCGTGAGAACTGTGAGTGGGAGAGAGAGAGAAGAACCGTGAAAACTGTGAGAACCGAGAGAGAGCTTCGTGAGAACCATGATAACCGTGAAAGAGAGAGAGAGAGAGAGAGAGGAACCGTGAAAACCGTGAGAACCGAGAGCATCCGAGAGCGAGAGAGAGAGAGAGAGAGAGAGAGAGAGAGAGAGAGAGAGAGAGAGAGAGAGAGAGAGAGAGAGAGAGAGAGAGAGAGAGAGAGAGAGAGAGAGAGAGAGAGAGAGAGAGAGAGCTTCGTGAAAATGCAGTGAAATGCGATCAAAATGGGGCCCTTTGCAATAAAATGCATGGTCTAAAGGACCACAAATGGCCTAAATGCGGGCCCTATGTGGGATGAAGGGAGGGGCCGCAAACACCTCCTTTGTGGTCAATTGGGAGGGGTCAACAATGGCCCATGAGAACCGTGAGAACCGATAGCATCTGAGAGAGAGAGAGAGAGAGAGAGAGAGAGAGCTTCATGAGAACCGTGAGTGGGAGAGAGAGAGAGGAACCATGAGAACCGTGAGAACCGAGAGCATCCAAGAGAGAGAGAGAGCTTCGTGAGAACCGTGAGTGAGAGAGATTGAGCATTGTGAGAACCGTGAGTGAGTGAGTGAGTGAGAGAGAGAGAGAGCATCCGAGAGGGATTGAGCATCATGAGAACCATGAGAACCATGAGTGAGTGAGTGAGAGAGAGGAACCATGAGAACTGTGACAACCAAGAGCATCCAAAAGAGAGAGAGAGCTTCATGAGAACTGTGAAAACTATAAGTGAGTGAGTGAGAGAGAGGAATCATGATAACCAAGACATCTGAGAGAGAGAGAGGGCTTCATGAGAACCGTGAGTGAGAGAGTTTGAGCATTGTGAGAACCGTGAGTGAGTGAGTGAGAGAGGAACCATGAGTGAGAGAGAAGGAGAGCATTCGAGAGGGATTGAGCGTCATGAAAACCGTGAGAACCGTGAGTGAGTGAGTGAGAGAGAGGAACCATGAGAACCATGAGAACCGAAAGCATCCGAGAGAGAGAGAGAGAGAGAGAGAGAGAGAGAGAGAGAGAGAGAGAGAGAGAGAGAACCGTGAGTGAGTGAGTGAGAGAGAGGAACCGTGAGAACTGAGAGCATCCAAAAGAGAGAGAGAGAGAGAGAGAGAGAGAGAGAGAGAGAGAGAGAGAGAGAGAGAGAGAGAGAGCTTTGTGAGAACCATGATAACCGTGAGTGAGAGAGAGAGAGAGAAGAACCGTGAGAACCGCAAGAACCGAGAGCATCCAAGAGAGAGAGAGAGCTTCGTGAGAACCGTGAGTGAGAGAGATTGAGCATCGTGAGAACTGTGAGTGAGAGAGATTGAGCATTGTGAGAACCGTGAGAGCCGTGAGTGAGTGAGTGAGTGAGTGAGAGAGGAACCGTGAGTGAGAGAGAGGGAGAGCATCCGAGAGGGATTGAGCATCGTGAGAACCGTGAGAACCGTGAGCATGAGAGAGAGAGAGAGAGAGAGAGAGAGAGAGAGAGAGAGAGAGAGAGAGAGCTTCGTGAGAACCATGAGAACCGTGAGTGAGAGAGAGAGAGAGAGAGGAACCGTGATAACCGTGAGTGCGAGAGAGGAACCGTGAGAACCGTGACTGAGAGAGAGATAGGGAGAGCATCCGAGAGAGATTTGGTGATTCTTTTTGGTGTTAAAACGATGGTTAAACGATGGAAGTTTCAACGATGGATGCTATAATATAATAACATAATTATTATAACGATGGTTCCTATGATGGATGCTATAACATCCGTATCAGTGCTTCAACGATGGTTCAATGATGGATGCTCTAACATCTATATCAGTTCAACGATGGTTCAACGATGTCATCAAAAAAATTCGAGTCTTTCCAAAAATTTGAGTCATTCAAAAAATTTGAGTCGTTCTAAAAATTCGAGTCTTCCAAAAAATTCAAGTTTTCCAAAAAATTTTAGAAGCAATGCACATTCTAATTACCTGCTTGCACTCTCAACTATTTGCAACAATCCATCGAGAGCTTGGGATTGTTCTATGATGTCTTATTAGCTATTAATATATACAATCACTATCCTACAAATTCACATAGAGTATTCACATTCATTGGCATGGAAGAAATGGATTGTGTGTGTATATGTGTGTATGGATTTGTTGAAGGTGGTTTGTACTACAAAAGTTACTCACTCACTGCAGCTCGTCTCTCACTACAGCTCTATATTACTCCTCAACTCTTCAGGACGTTGGGACAGATAGCTATCCCATAGATTCGATAGCTGCAAACTTAGATTGGGTGAATATGATGGTGATTGATTATCATGCAAGTTGGGAGCCAAACACAATTGGAACACACACAACTCTAAACCATGTTTCCTATACCATGTTCCCAAACCGTATTCAAGACGTTGGGACAGACAACTATCCCATAGATTCCATTTGTCTAGAATTGCCCTCAAGATTCATCCATTCGGCATTATTTTATATATATATATATGAGAGAGAGAGAGAGAGAGATGGGTTTAAAAAATATTCATCACAAAAACCCAAATTATTATAAAAAATTGAAGCAGTAACAATTTCATATTCCAATATTTTAATTTGATCTTTTGGAAAAATTTGAGTCTTAAGAAAAATTCGAGTCATTTAAAAAATTTGATCCTTTGGAAAAATTTAAGTCTTCAATCGTTCATTGCCTCTGATTAGTTGTTGATCTTCTTGAACCTTTAGCTTCTTACCTCTCCTTGGCCAGTGTACACCACAATTTCGCCCATATCCGAATGTCATCACTGTAATTTTCATCTGTGCTGATCACAACACTAATTGCAACAGAAACACCAAAGGCGGAATCCTTTGCTAGTATGTAATCAATGCTAGTTCTGATTTGCTTATGGACACCCAAAATACACATCTGTATTTTGAAACTGAGACTGTGCCCCACATTCACGCCAGCTTGCCCTCGTCCTATCATGGGCCCAGCCCATCTTTGTGCTCCAAGCACTCCTTCCAGATCTGCTCAAAAGTGAGATGCAAATGCTGCACCGCATGTCTTCTCTCTCTCTCTCTCTCTCTCTCTCTCTCTCTCTCTCTCAAGACTGTTAAGATACTAGGAAGAAACAGTGAATAAATTAAAATCCTCGCCACCTCCGTTAGACCATAACTTCTCAGTGTGCTCATCAACACATGTGGGATTGTAGAATAGCTGAAAGCTTTCATGCCAAATCAAGTTGGCAAAGATGTGCGCGTCTGCCCCAGAGTAGAACCCAATCTCCTGGTTGGAAGGGCAAGACGTGTTTCTCTTGATCTCAATTGGCGACGAAAATAGTCGCCACATCTGTTCTTCTAATCTGCGTAGCAGATCAGAGTTCAGTCCATGGCTAGAAATATGTATGAACCCCCACTCTTGGCATCCCTGAGAAGTTGTCCCAGCTCCTCATCACCTACGTTCCGCAGCTTTTGAAGATCGATAACTGGCAGATCTGCACCAATTTCTTCCACCTGATCATCTTCATCCTTTGGCCACATGAAGTCCTGCATCTTTCTCATGCCACATTCCAGAAAAGCAGTGATGGTGTCTACACTGATTTTGACATCATCGTACTTGCCTCCCAAGTTTTGGTTGCCATCAACACTGTTGGTACCTTCTCCTTCTATTCCCATAACTGAAGGCTCGAGAGATGGCTCGAGAGAGAGTGAGATGGCGAGAGAGAGAGACCTGTGTGAGAGAGAGAGAGAGAGTCGATCTAGAGAGATAGACAGCGTGCGCTCTGGGGAGAAAATTGGAAATTTGAAATGTGTGTGGGTAAAAAAATAAATAAAAAAAAACAAAAACAAGCTTGTAGTTGTGGTTTTTTACACGTATTTTTTTTTTTCAAACATTTTTTTGATCTTTTCTTTGCAAATGAGTGAAATTTTTCGCAAGCACAGCGTGACATTTTCGGCGGCAAAACACAGTCTCTAAAATAGTTTTATACTATATAGATAATAATGGGGAGGAAATCCATGCATCCTCCTCCCCATACATGGATCCTCTTTTTTTAGATTTTTTATTCAAAAAATGTGTATGCATGGGTGAGGGGAGGAGGATGCATGGGTCCTCACCCATGCATACAAAAGTGTACATAACTTTATATATATATACATATATATATATATATATATCATATATCCAACGGTACCAGGATCCACGAATCCCGGTACCGTAGATCCATACTGGTACCGTCGCGGATCCATACTGATCCGCGGTACCAAAATATATATATATATTGCAAAAATAACAAAGGAATTATTTTTTTTTGTCTTGCACTGAAATGCCTTGCAAATGATGAATATAGCTGCACTCGATGGTTTGATCCATGGTGGCGGCTTTGCAAATGGATTCCATTTTTTACACGGAATGCACTATGCCATTTCTCTACAACCAACTATGCGACTTTGTGGTTCGAAACTTTTCTAAATGCAAAACCTCGCTCAGTCTCTTATGTGTTTTTTATGGAATGAGACCTCTTGAATTCTAATGGATGGAAGGAATGTCTTTAATGGAGAGTGGAACAAATCAACAGTTCAATGATGAGGGTGTGTGTAATCCAGTTTGTTTTAAAGATGAACTCTATTACACACACAAAATTGCCAGGACCCATATCCAGAAAATACTAGAACTCTTTCTAGTACCAAATGCAAAAGCATATTCGAAGCTGAAAATGGTTGATGCAGAGGTGAAAATTATTCAATATCGGATCGACGTGCCCTTGTAGTTATTGATTTGCGCACTGATCCGATATTCAAAAAATAATTTTTTAATATCGGTTCGACGCGCCCTTGTTTTCGTTGTAGATTTAGTTATAACATCTTGCACATTGATCCGATATCTCATAATGTTAATATTTGGATTCTACAGTCCTCAGCAGGTTGATTCTGTCAGCTGTGGTTGGTATACTGTATGCAATGCCAAATACTTTAAATTGGCTTGCAGTACAAGTTGGACTTCCAAATTTGGAAGAGGTAATCTTCGATTAATAACTTTTAATTGTGTTTTTGTTTTTTCCTGATTCAAATTAATATTAACTGATCTTTGATTAATTGCATTTAAGTGTCTTTATGTTTTTTTTTTTCAGTTTAAATGCCCGAAGGTCTCCCCAATGGAGATAATGCACTTCAGGCAGGAGACCATTGATCGAAAATTCATATCCAGTTGCAATGGCCGAGTGTTCTCCACCCAAGCTACTTCCAACTGGAGAAATGGATTTAGAGATCATAGATAGTTGATACTGATTAAATATTCGTCTCACTTGATGTGGATGAGACACATGTATAGAAAATTTTAATAGAAATATATTTACGGTTTTTCTATGGTTGTTCTTACCTGTTGTTCTTTCTCTTATCAATTCAGGTTATGATTCATTCATCTTCAATTTCTACGGTTTTCGGACATGTTTGTTTTTCATAGCCTTGGTCTGCCTTGCCTTTACCATGGTTTTTTTTAAATAAGGTCAGGATGATGATCTGATCGAACCTTTGCCACAACCAATCCAAACATGCGACATTAGTTCACTTAGATTTGTTGCATCAAAGCTTTGATCAGATCATCATCTGAACATATACAAATATGCCAAGACAAGAACAATACAGACCAAGGCAATGAAGACCAAAAATACAACCGATATATACAAGACCTCAACAAGGGCAAGCGTCGATTTGATATCTGATTGTAGTGGTCACTGGAGTTCAAGTCACTGAAGATCTCCCCAATGGAGATAATGCATTTCTTGTTTATTTTCTTGTTATTAATTCAAGTTATGATTCATTCATCGTGAGATGCTCTGATACCACTAATGAATCTAGGGGAGAAAATTCACTAAACAGTCGCGACTCTCTTTCAAGATTCGGATGGAGTTCAGATGCGTTTGCTGGGCACTGCCAGCTGAAACACTCCTGCAATCCTTTAGAGAGTAGTCAGTTACTACGGATCTACGTTCATAAAATTAATACAGCATTCGACTTAATTTCGACCAAGGTGCGGAATTCAAAGGGAACAAGAAAACTCAGACATAATAAAATAAACAGCATAAGCATTCAACATCCAAGATCAGACACAACTAGAAAATAATCTATATTGATTTTCTCTTATTTCTTCAGGGCACTACATGCGAATCCACGCAGTGCGTTGGCATGAGAGAAGCACGGTTCTCTCACGAGTAGTAATCTCGCTTCACTAGCGGACAATTGGGTCTTCTCGCACGCAAGCGGAGCTTCTGTCTGTGTTCGTCTTGATTGCTTACTAGCATTAGACTTCTTCAGTATCTCTTCTCTTAGTTACACTCGGTGTATCATGTTTTGATATATGTCAAGTATTTCTAAGTCAGAAGGACGACCAGAAGAAGGATCATCCCATCTACTATGTGAGTCAACAGCTCAGTGCATCAGAGAATAATTATTCGGCTATAGAAAGGGAAGCACTTGGCATGATTTTCACTGTTAAAAAATTTCGGCATTACTTGCTGGGATATGCATTTATTTTTCATGTGGATCATTATGCTCTTAAGTATCCTGTAAATAAACCAGATCTATCAAGACGAATTGCTCGATGGGTTCTACTTTTGCAGGAATTCACTTATCAAGTAGAGCTTCGTCAAGGAAAATATCATACGAATGTTGATTATCAATTGCGACTCACCACTGGAAAAACTAAAGACCCTATCAATGATGATTTTCCAGACGGA
Source organism: Diphasiastrum complanatum (assembly GCA_029204225.1). Lineage (NCBI taxonomy): Eukaryota > Viridiplantae > Streptophyta > Lycopodiopsida > Lycopodiales > Lycopodiaceae > Diphasiastrum > Diphasiastrum complanatum. The sequence continues at coordinate 4,728,580 of CM055113.1, forward strand.
CATTTGTTCAAGATTTCATCTACAAATTCGCTATATTCTGATATCATTACTTATCTTAAGGATCAAATATATCCGGATGGTTACGATTTGGAGCAAAAGACAGTTTTTCAATATAAGGTAGCACCTTAAAAACAATTATTAACAATGTTCTGTACAAGCTTGGTGCTGACCGTCAACTACGAAGATGTCTCAAAACTAAAGACATTAAAAAGGTCGTTAAGGCCTTACACTCAGAAGATGTTGGTGGACATTTTGCTTTGAAGAATACAGTTAATAAGATATTGACTGCCAAGTACTGGTGGCCAACAATGTTCAAGGATGTGTCAAACTTTATTCGTTCATGTGATCCATGCTAGAGATCTGGTAAGCCTACAAAAGCAATGAATTGGCAGTTGACAGCAATCCTGCCTCTTGCACCATTCGAGAAGTGGGGGATTGACTTTGTCGGTCCAATCAAACCTGTTACCCGACATATGAAATGTCGTTACATTCTAGTTGCAACGGATTATGCTACCAAGGACGTTGAAGCAGAGGCGACGAAACGAAACGATGCAAAAACTGTCGCGATGTTCTTATTCAAATATATCATCACCATATATGGTTGTCCACTCGAACTAGTAAGCGACCGAGGTACACATTTTTTAAATGACACTATACGGTTGCTGACAACTTATTTCCTAATCAAATACAGAAAAACTACACCGTATAATCCAAAAGCAAACGGGTTGACAGAAAGAACTAATGGAATTTTATGTAAGATCCTGAACAAGATTACTATTGCACATGCAATGGATTGGGATCAGAAACTACCATCAGTTCTCTGGGCTTATTGCAACATAGAGAAAATCACGACGAAACAGACACCATATTTTCTTATGTATGGTATGCATCCTATTTTGCCAATTGAATTTGAGGTGAAGACATTTCGTATTCAAGCTCAACGAACAGATGTAGAATGTATAAACGAAAGGTTGACTAATATTGAAGAACTAGCTGAAGCTCATGAGACTTCACAAAAACTAACGGAGGAAATCCAGGAACAAAGAAAGAAGAAATATGACAGTCATATAAAAAAATGTGATCTTAAAGCTAATGACTAGGCGCTGATATATGACAGTCGTCATCAAAAGTTCCCTGGAAAACTCCATATGCGATGGCTTGGATCGTATAAAGTCATAGAGGTGTTTGACAATGGTTCTGTGCAACTTCAATCACTTGAAGGTGAACTATTACCTACATGTATTAATGGGTCCAGACTGAAAAATACTACCTTTGACCAATTTTTTTATTTATTTTAATTATTATTTTCTAATATTTTTCTAAAATTAATCGCAAATTTTCTTTTGTCTTTTTCAAAATATTGCATGGGTGCATCCTCCTACCCCATGCACTTTTAAAAAAAATCTAAGTAAAATTTTTAAAACTTTTAGATGCATGAATGGGAGGAGGATGCATAGAAGATCCTGCCCATGCATACACATTAGTGCCCCTCCCAATTCAAACCAAGATACTCCCGCTCTCTCTCTCTCTCTCTCTCTCTCTCTCTCTCTCTCTCTCCAATTTGAATACACGATGGTCTGGACGTGAAACCATTTGGATCGACGTGAAATCATTTGGATCGGCCGGTTTACGCTGCTTGCATTATTCTACTTGATTTCATGTCCTGAACATACAATCCATGTCTGTTTACGTTGCTTTTTTTTTTTTATTTGATTTGATTACGCTTTTGCATTTCAGGGCTTTGGTCTGATTTCTCTATTTCGCAGGATGTGCTGAATGCATAGGATATTGGTTTGGACTTTTAGGGGATGTTCAACCAGATGCTGAGAAAACTGATATCAAATCCAGGAATTCTAGCAAAAGCACGTCTCCCATCTTTCACCCAAGCGTAGAGAGAGAGAGAGAGATGGCGGAAATGGGCTTCTCATCGATCGTCATCCTTAGGCCCCGCGGGGTCGCACCTCCCATGGCTGGATGCTGCCACTTTGGACTGGTCAGTAGAGACAAATCTGTTTTCTCTGCACATTGGAGTAGAGCTGGATCCAACAAGGCGACATTGCAAGTATGTGAGCGGTGTAATTTTGGCTGGAGTTCCAAGACCTATATGTCACCTGAATTGAGGAACAGCCCCAGGAAGACAAGTAAGTTTCAAGCAATGGCGACTTTGATTATAGAAGAAGCACCGATTGGAGTCGATTTGGCTTCTCTGAAGAAAGACGTGCTGGTGAGGATCCTCGCCTTTCTTCTATGCTACTCAATTTGTGTTCAATTCTTGCAAGCTATGAATTTGCTAGCTTTGTCAGCTTTCCTGCTTCAATTTAGGCCTTTATATGCATGGAACGTCAGCATGAAAGCATTGGCAAAGTGGTTGTACTTGGTTCATTGACTGAACCCATAACAGACTTTCAGCTCAGGGGCGTGTTTAGTAGATTCTGAATGACCATTGTTGGTTCTGTTATAGAAGATAGAGGAATAGATAACGGGGGCCATGTTGGTGTTAAAGCTCTGTCTCCGAGACAGATTCCTCATTTCAATAAGCTATGATCTGCTGCAGTCCAAAATTGAGACAAAATTATCACTAAAAGTCATTACTTCATCAATGTTGAGCCTGTTGTCCATTGCTAGCAGAGGAGCAAACTCTCACACTTCAGTTGAAAGGTAACAACTTTTTGGATCACTGGCCAATATGAGCATTTCTCTTGCTTGCAAATGGTCGCTACCTGAGAGAGCACACCTGAGCGCACTGTTGAGGCAAAATACCTTTGTTGTTTTCTACCGCACTTGAGCGCACTTATAATGATAGTCAAGAAGTCAATTCGATCAAGCTGCACTTTTGAGATAGAAATCATTGCTATGAAGCACCATTTTCTCAGTTGCTAATCCATTTCTTGAGGTGCAACATCTCTGTTGCCAGTTGAAGTTATGATGCGACTTCTCTCTGTTGAACATCACTCTTTCAAAAGCAGAATGACAGTTCATTGAGCCCACTTCATCGCTACATACAGCTCATTCCCTGAGCGGAATTTGATTGCCAAGACGTTAGAACACAGTCTTTGTGGCAGTGTGAAGTTTGAGATGGATGCTACAGGAGAATGTTTTGGAGCTACAATGCAGGCCATACCTCGGTTATAGGTGTATCAAGAACTCAATCAGACCCAAACTTTTGAAGTGTCATAGCATGCTGATCTCAAAAAGAGATAGCTTGGAAGAATAAACAAGGCCGATTGTGATGAGTTTAGAGAGAGATCGCAGTCTGATCTCAAAATCCAATATTCGCTAAGAGACAATGAAACAAATAGGCACAAAGCGCTTTCAAAACCTCGATAGTTCGTGAAAAGAGCACAACCATATCAGATCTGTCGTTGATATCTGAAGAGAGTGTATTCTGCCGGTGGATAAGTCTCTCATGTTAAAATAGATATTCCAGGTAGATAATTAGTTGGGTCCCCAACTGTCGTGTCTATGTTGCGTGTTTCCCAAACGTTGTGTACCTCGACTCATATGTAACGGGCTTATGCCCTGCTATTCCATCAGTTCAATACATTCACTGTTGTAGTTAAGATCTCTCTCTCTCTCTCTCTCTCTCTCTCTCTCTCTCAAAACATGAGATTCTGTAATCTATTGTAAACTCTGAGAATGTAATATGGTATTAGAGCCTAACCCAATCTGACGCACTCCACCTAACGTGCTTTGACATGGTTCCTAATGTGATCTGATGCTCAGATCGAAGAAGTTGTGTTGCTGGCAATATGTTGATGGATGAAGGGCAGCGTGGAAAATGCACGCAAATCTCTAACGATTGAAAGTAGATTGGTTGGTAGCGCATGAAGGCTTATTAAAGGCGCCCTCATGTAGCGATGGATGAGCGATGAGGGCCATAGTGGATAAATGGTAGACCTGTTGTTGTCAGTCGTGTGTAGACCATCGTGAAACGTATTCCTTCCTGTGCCTGTACATGGAGAAGCGATTTGCCTATAACAAGATGCAGAAACACCATCTCTCCTTGACTGAACTGGCAAACCAACTGGGCATGCATTGTGTGAGGCTCGACCATTTGGGAGGTTGATCCGATGCTGACGCCAGAACATTTTCAGGTGCTATGAGAAATTGATATCTCTTGATGCTACTTGCTGGAAAATGAAACAATATAATAGCAATCTTTCAAGAGTCTTGAATTCCTTCAACGACCATTCGAATGTTCGTGAATGGAGAAAACGATAGTTCATAGATATCAGAGGATGAGAAGCGCGATGGAGCATTAAAGAAAGCCTTGTGTGGAGGCGCCTGAAAACCAGTAATAATACTCCTTGAAAGTAAGAGCATGTGAAATTAAGTGACACATTGAGAAGCTTCACACCTTCAATAAGAAAGGAACAGACCCATAAATTGGACCATGCCTTTAATTGTTCATTTTGGGCTTTAATAGTTCTGAAAAATGAAAACACATGGACATCACTAATTCATTAAGAGGCCTATGGTACAATACCTCCTAGCCAAATATTAGCTCTAAGGGTCTGAACATCCGAAGATGATTACACATCATTGTGTATACAGTTCATTAACATTCATTAGATAGCTCCATAGTCACAATGTCGTAGATAGCTTGATAACTCCACTTTTCTAGCATCTTAGACAGTGACTTAAATATTTCAGGTGATGCTTTGTTAGATAACTACTTAGATAGAGTAGAATCAACAAGGAGTTCTTGAACTGTAACCAGGGACTGCTCCAAAAGGATCAACAAACTCCGAATGCTCTTACAAGATTCCAAGAATTTGGATTACCACAACAAAGTATTATAACATTCCATCAATTTCCATTACATGTGATTCCAAAACAAAAGTAACATGTGATTTCAAAACAACAGTACATATCATGCCAAAATTTAATCCGCACCACATAGCATTACATAGCAATCGCATAATATTAAGGGACGGATTTCGTTACCATTGGGTCGAAAAATCAGAATTTCTCGATACGAGATTGACTCTGAAAATTCGTGATTTTTTGATATCCAAATTCAAAAAAAAATTGATCTTGAAAATCAGACATCCACCCAGTGATGCCAAAATTTAATCTGCACTACATAGCATTATATAGCAATCATATAATATTTACAGTATGGTGTTAAAAATCCACAATTCTAGCTTGACTAGTTTTGGTCATATGACTTGTAAATAGTTAGATGGTCATGATGTGGCTTGTCACACGTGCCAAATGATTTAGGATTCCATTCGTAAGGATGTTCTCAAGTAGACCTAAGTGTTAGAACCTTTGGAATGAGTCCAAATTATGCTTAGATACAAAAGAGAAAAAATAGGAGCTATTTTTGAAAAATTTTGCATTGTTGAGGGATCTCCAAGATTCCAACCCTAACTTGATAGGGATGAAAGATCCACCAAAATTAGCAATAGCGATAGGTTTAGGGCTACTCATACCTGCCCAAAACCGTGATGGATCATGTATATATAGGTGAAGATATCTCACCAAAATAAATCAAGCAATTTCATGATTTTTCTCTCATAATGGTGCAATTACTCTCTATGTTCATAATTGTTTGAGTTCTTGTGATTACTAATGATTATAGAATTGAATGTAGGTCTGGTGTACAGTACTCAGACTGTGGGAGGCTGTACTTTCACACGTGTGAAGGCTTCTTAAAAAATTTGGGCCATTTAGTGAGGTTCAAACTTAGATTTTTGATGGATTTTGATGGTTCAACTTGTGCCAATCTTATGAGATCATAATCTATTGTTTCCATCATCATTTTAAGTGTTTTAGGATCCTTATTTGCTTTAATTTTTACATGGTATCAGAGTCTAAAGGCTGAAATGAGCTAAATCCTTGGTTTTCATTCAATTTGATGACAATTTTTTATCTAAATCTTGTGTAGATTGGATCTTAGCATCTAGCATTGATTCTAGAACTCAAAGTGAGTCAAAGACATTGGAGATTGGTGTTCTGTGACTTTATTTGCATGTGTTTAGGTGTCTAAAACCAGAGGCAAAGTTGAATTCAATTCACATTACCAAGATAGCAAGTTTTGCTTGCTCCAAGCATTGATTTCTAAGCGAGTTTTGGAGGTGATTTCATAGAGGAGGCTTTCTAGCATTCAATGAGAGGGAAGATTAGAGTTTGGGGACTCTTGAAGGCTGTTCTAAGGTGTAGAGGACACCTCCTAAAGTGATTTAGGTTCAGTCCAACCATTGCTTGACTTATGCACCAAATTAGATCAATTTTTCATCAATTTTGATCAATTTTTGCTTGTGATTGGATAGTAGATTGTGTTGCATACTCATTAAGTTCCATTTAGATCTTTTACAAGTGATTTTGAAGTATAGTAAGGAGCTGAAAATCATTCTTGATCAGATCATTTGGAAGCTTTTATGTTCTTTATAGAAAGAGGGGCAATTCTACTAGTATTGTCTACTTCAATCAAGAAAGTGCATTGTTTATAGTATGATTTGATTTTGTTAGAGATCATTCTTAGATCTTTATAGGAAGTCTATTACTGATCTTTTCAGGTCCCTAAGAAGTGGGATAAGGTAGATCTTCAATCAAATCAATAGAAGTAACCTTCATTTGTGTCAAGTCCTTGATTAGGAGACTAGATGGGATCTATAAATGCATATCTTTTGGATACTAATGGAAGGCTCAACAAAACTAACTATTTCATATGGAAAGTTAGAATGGAATCCATCATGATCATGCAAGATCTGATGAAAATTGTAAATGGTAAGGAGGGTGAACCTATTCATCCTCAAGAAAAAGCCAAATACATCAAGAGGTGCAATGTTGCACTACATTGCATAAAAATGAATGTTGCAAATGAACTCTTAAGAGAGGTAGGAGATTGAACTTCGGCTCAAAATGCTTGGGAGACTTTGCAAAAGGTCTATGAATCCAAAAACCAAACTAGAATGTTAGCTTTGAGGAATCAAATCTATAGAAGCTATCCTAAGAGTAAGGAATTGAACAAAGAGCTAGCCTTCGTAGGTGATCCTATCAAGGATGAAGAGCGTGTTCAACTCATATTGAATGGACTAAGCTTTGCATTTGACAATTTGGTTCAGGGATATGCAATTATGGGTAAGCTACCCATCCTTGAAGAACTCCAAGGCACACTCATGGCCGAGGAATCAAGAAGGAGCCAAATGCAAGAGAGGATTGATAGGCTTTCCATCCAAGGTGGAGATGACCAAGCTCTCTTCACCAAAGGCAAAGGCAAGTCCAAAGGCAAAGGATCAACATTCAAGAAGTCTTAAAAGCTTGAGGATCAAGAAGGACCCTCAAAGGCATCTCCATCAACCACCAAAGTCAAGAAGGACAAATCAAAGGTGAAGTGCTACTATTGTAGCAAGATTGGGCATTATGCCTCGGAATGCTTCAAGAGGAAGCAAGATCAAAGCCAAGCCAACATAAGCAAAGAGGAGGAGGAGGAGAGTTCACATGAGGACTCTCTCATGATGTCCATATTTTCTTCAACAAGCTTCAAAGGAGAAGATCCTTCGTGGATTGACTCGGGTGCTAGTTCACACATGACTAGCAAAAGGAAATTTTTCTCTTTTCTCTTATCTTATGATGGACCTATAAAGTCTATCTATACAGCAAATGATGAAGCTTGTAAGTTTGAAGGAGTTGGTAGCATTCCCCTTTGCTTAGTCCCAAATGAAGACCATCTACTCAATAGAAGATCTCCCCTGAAATTGCCCTTTCCAACTTTTGACTTTCTGCTTGCGTCTAGTGGGCATCGTCGCAAATGAAACTAACCCAAGAAATAGGCTAGTCATCCATCCTTTGCAAACATCGAGTCGTTTTATTTTCGTTCACGTGCGAGTACTTGAACTGCGAATCCGCCCCACAGATTTTGTAGTCCTCTTTGTTTGATGGTATCAGCCTTCAAAAGAAGGGTTCCTTCCCGAGCCATCAGCTCCTTGTATCATAAGCAATCATGCAAACCAGGCAAAGCACGAGTACTAGGACTCACCACAAATACATACAAGCAAGACACTCATGCAGGTTTACTAACAGGTAACAAAGACAAGGCCCCCCTTTGAGATAGTCCTGCCAAAGGACCTTTACATGGTCGTGCCCATATAGATCGATCACAGAATCAGCCCACAGAGAACACCCTTCCAACTATCCGTGGTTTCACCACTAAGCAACACATTCCTCAATCACACCCCATCACTTTTTGGTCGATAGCCCTTATAGCTAAACGATTGGCAACTATCCCGCACCGGAAGTTAACCACTCGTGCTTTACACTCGAATTCGAGCAGCATCTCTGTATTAATGGTTAACTCGTATAGTTAGAATATGTCACCCCGCACCCCACAAGGCACAGACCATGCTTACACCAACCTAATGGCAGCACACTGCCTCATCAGACCTATGTGCAGACAGCGCCAGGCCCGAACAGCGAGAACTGACCGTGCTTACACCTCAAGGGTAGCACCTTGACTCATCAAGTCCCATGTTCTGCCGACCACCTTGACTGTTGACGCACCCGTGCTTACACTGTGGGCAGCACCTTGCACAACATTTGTCCTGATGAACCCCAAACAGTGGCCATTTTCGCGAGATCCACATCTCCATCTCTCTTCGACCTTCAGACTTCACCTTCTTCACCCCTGACTTGGTTAAGACTCAGCTTTCCAGCCTTCAACTTTTGCCGTCCAAACCCACTTGACATACAAGTAGCCAACTCACCAACAACGATCAGACTTAACCAACTGGAAGTTCAGAAACCAACATTGAGATCCAACCTGGCGCCATGCCAGATCGGGGGTCCCGATGTGGGTGACTTCCCTCCAAGCAAGCCGCCCGACATACATCAAACTTAACAAAATCGAATCTTCGTTACAAACGAGTAAAAACTATTCCAAGCAAGTGGTCTGACTTACATCAGACTTAACCAACTGAAAGCTTCATCACGAGCATTGGAAGCCAACATGGCGCCACGCCAGACTGGACAGCCATAAACAGGTAACTTCCACCCAAGCAAGCCATCAAACTCAGCCATCAGATTAGAGCCCGTTCTCCAAGAGCTTAACCCATTCACGTTCATGCAAGGAACACTCAGAACCACAAGTCGTGACAGATATGGAGACAACCAGTTCCTGGACCAAATGGTCCTGATAGCATACCGTTGGCGCCAAGACCGAATGGTCCCGACGACATACCGTTGGCATCCCGGGATATGACCCTCAGCTATGTGCCAAATTAAAAAGTTTGAAGCGGCCTTACAACTTGCGCTTTTACCGAACACTGAAACCTAGAAGGTAATCAGAGTCAGTTTGAGAAAAATTCCACTTTATTGATAAATATGAGAAGGTTACATTTCAAGTGTGTGACGGACCCTAGTCTCCGGGGCGCTGGCATGCCAAGGCGAGTGCCAGGACAACATTCCAGCAAGGGAGACTGAGACTTGGTTAGAGCTCGCCATTAGTCGCAACCTACACTCCCCTGTAGTATTGGTGGGATTCGCCACCTCCTCTCATACCAAGCACTCTACCCACGCTGGTAAAGCATGTTTTCTCTCTCTAGAATTTTCTCTCTAGAAAGTCATTTTCTCTCTCTAGAATTTATTGATCCCCAGGCTTCCTTTAATCATGCCTAGATCGTGTGAGGTGATTGCACATCGATCTGAGCTCTCTGGACTTCGCTAGAACCGATCAAAGATTTTCAGCCAAAAGAACTTGGCGCCGGCTGAATTATGGTCACAGATGACTATGAACACTTCCAAAAGTTGAGTCATCTAACCATGAATAAAGGTTTGGAACAATTTAAGATTTTCATGAGTACCTGAATCCACTTGATAGTGACATTCCGCCTAAGGTAGAAATGTTAATGTTCATTGATGGGTTACCAAAAGATTATCAAGTGGATGTTCGTAGGAACCATGCAAAAACCCTAGAAAATGCTATTAAGGCCACAAAATACTTTGATGACACAGCTAAGCCACCTAGGGGTCAACATCCTTATGAGCAGAAAAAGGGTTTTCAATTTACGAGGAAGGATAGAGAAGTTGTTAGTGAAACACATTCCAATTCCAACAATCCCAAGAAAACCAATTTTTTTTTTAAAAACCATCAAGGTGGCATTGATAAAGTTGAAGCTCGTAAGAGGAACCTGTGCTTCAAGTGCAATGGCGAGGGTCACTTTGCATGTGATTGCGTCAAAAAACAAGCTTCAACCTTAGGTAATCTATTTCGAAGTAATGAGATGGATGTTTGTTTCTTTAGTTCTTTAGTTTTTGGACCTAATGACCTTATTTGCATTAAAGTTAAAGTTAATGATCAAGTTGTTAATGTTCATTTTGACATGGGATCCAGTCATAACTTTATTAATGTAAATTTGGTGCAGACGCTAAACCTTCTTACCAGAAAAAGTGAGAAAAAAATACCGTGTGACATTGGCATTGGGAAGTGATTCTGATTTGATGGATTTTGTTGTTCGTGTTGTAGAATTGCACATTCAAGATTATTTTGAAAAACTAGAATTCCATGATGTTGCATTAGCTAATGTAGATATTGTTCTCGAACAACAATGGCATTTTGATAAGAACAAGTAATTGAGAATTGATTTTGTTGAAAAATCTTTATTTTTTATGCATGAGAATTCTTTAAAAAAGATCAAGGCTAGTTTAAGTGTTGACACTAAAAATGTTAACCCTTATTCTAAATAGGAACTTAATTTTATTACGAAAAATTTTGATTTTAAAGTTTATTTATGTTTTATGCAAGAAATGTTATAGCTGGCTAAAGATAGCATAAGAAGTGCCCAAGACAGGGCAAGACACTATGTTGATCTATCTCAGAAGCACAAAGTATTCATGGTCAACGACTGGGTGTGTTGAGTGGGAGTGTTGAAGAACCACATTATGTTCCACAATACTTTTGGTTAACTCCAGTTAAGTGATTAGCTAGTTAGTTAGCTGATGGTCATAGAAACTCTGTAGAATTTTGAAATGGGATCAATAACCACGCGGAGCGGTTTTTGAATGTTGTATCTTCATTCTGTTGTGTGACCTGTTTAAGACAGGTTTTCTAACAGATTGTATTTGCTATCCATCATTTTATTTAATGTTGCAATAGGATTAGTTGCGATAGCAGATTTAGGCACAACATCATACATGATTTAGGCAAGGGAAAAGGGTTTAGCTGCCGGTTTGGATTAGACCAGTTGTGCAGAAGAGCCCGATAACTACCCAGGAGACAGGGCCAAAGCGACTGGGGAGCACCTACAACAACAAAACTGCCAAAATTTAAGGAATCAAGGTTTCTAGACTCCGACCGGAGGAAGATACGTTGATGAGGAAGTAGATTCCCATAATAAAAGTGGGCAGTACGCACTTTGGAAACAAGAAGTCAGGGCTACGGGGAGCAGAAAGAAAGTTGTAGATTGTTTTCACAACGTGCTGGCTGTAGGTGATCTGCCTTGCCTGCATCTACGGCCATTTTAGGATGATTCAAAATTGATTAGGGTCTTGAATCACAGCTTTGCTTGTTATTTGCTTGGTTTGTGGACGCTTTATTGTGGACTCCACTGTTTTCAACTATGAGGTAGAAATGAAAAGGCAATCCTCCGCAGCCTGCCTGACAAATAGAAGCTTGTCTGAGTACAAGGATAAAAATGAAGGGGAGTGCTAGGATGGGTATGCGAAAGAGTAAATTGGCCACTTCAGTTGGTGTTCAGGATTGTGAAAGCTGGAACCGAGCATCAGGATTAGGTAGATGGTCCCAGTATCATAAAAGCAGTAGCAAATAACATACGATCGCTATGTACAAGATCTAATACATGCTTTGTCTTGACAGATTGTGTTATGGAAAATTTGCAGGCTAGAGTGTTTCCCATAGATGAAAGATTCATAGAAAAATAATTTTTTATCTTTTGAAAGAGGGAGATACAATTCATCAACAACGCATGTAAGAAAGTGATCTTGTATTCACATGTCCAAATTGACTATGCCACATAATAGCATGATTGTTTACATATTCATTTGAAGTACGAGCTAATGCAATTGAGTCAGAGAGTACATATAGATTTTCGATTCTAGTGCACGTAGTCAGAGTAGTATCTTCATCGAAGATTGTACACTGGTCAGATGAGAAAGTAAGAGACGGATAACATATTCTTAGATAGTTGAGGTACGTGAAGAACATTTGGAACACAAATAGTGTGGAGGCCTATGATTCCACATTATCCAAGTTAATTGTTATATAGTGTAAATTTTTCAATTTTTGCACATATAAATATGTGATAGTGCCTAAATCAATGTAAAGGCCTATTTGCATCTTGTATTGCAATTAAGACTCGCAACGCTTTAAAGCGACATAGTAGCTGATCCCAATCGACACCTTAACAATTGGTGAGTGATGCTAAGAGCTTGGTGTTCGTCTCTATAAGGGCAACACTTAGTGCCATTCTAATTACATAGAGATTGAGTGAACACACTCTGAGTTATTCTATAACTGATTTTGATATGCATCTTTCTGCGGCACACTCTTCACTTTGTACTCAATTCCATATTTTCTAATGTGGATTCATAGGCGACATCCGAGAGCGACAATTCTAACTAATGTGTGCAAGGAATCAGCCAAAGCCTAGAAACATACCTCTAAACAGAACCTCCTTATGATTCTGAATGAGCTACGTGTTCAAATAAAGAACTAAGTTGACATTTTGCTCTATTTGCTTTCTACGATAAGAACTAATTCCTTGTGTTTGTTAAGAGGAATCAATAGCCAAACAAATCTGTTGTAAGAGATCTTTTTGCTAGTCGTCGTCAGATTAAATTGCTTACTGTTATCCTAAGAGCTTACAAAATGCCTCAAACCATGTAAAAACATGATTTTTCAAACTATGAGCAACAAGCTCATTCTTGCTCTTACTAGATCCAAGAGCATACACTTGATGACTCAACCACTTGATTTCTAAACATATCTAAGCCATGAATGACAAGTAATATGTCCATATTAGAGGCATGATACAAGACAATCATTACTTCACTCCAACTATGAGATATAGAAACCTCATAAAAGCAAGATGGTCCATCAAGTAATTGAAGAGAAGCATGAGGAAATATGTTGAAGTGAATACCACCAGAGGCTCCTCCTCAAACCTTGACCCCTTCACATCTTGACAAATGACTTCTTTACTCTCAATCACTTTTGAAATAGAGAGTATAAAGGCTTTATAGGTTTCCTTGGTGGATAAGCATCCAACCATGATCCATGAGCTTGGATCATCCTTCCTCTTTGTTTCCAAGGGAATATGTGCAAAGCAAGAACCTCCAAAGACACTAAGGTAATCAACCTTAGACTTCTTGAATAATACTTCATATGGTGTATTTCCTCCAAGAGCTCCACCAATCCTCAAAGCTTTAATCTTCAATGAGAATTCCATCTCAATATATGCTTTGAATAATAGGAAATAATCATGCACCATAAATCTTGAAGAAAGAAGATATGAACATGTGCATCTTGTGTGATCATCCTCCTTTGAAAGCTTGGATTCATAAGCAATATCAAGAGATTTTGCACTCTCTCTTGGATCCAATTTGTAGATGCCTTCGTATCTAGATCCATGTTCAAGGATCTCACCATCTTTCTTGATCACACAATTGTTAATATGGAAATTGACATCAAGGCCACCATCAAGAAATTGGTCAACACTTGAAAAATTCTTGGGAACAAAACGGGCTTTTGGCCCATATCCTAACTTAATAGGTGCTGTAAGCCCATAATGCAACATATAACATTCGGTCCCAATCCCTTTTGCTTTCAACCATAGTTTTTTTCAGAATAGATAGTAGCTATTTGTTCATACTCTCGACTTGGCCATTGGCTTGTGGGTGATATGGGGTACTTTTCCTATGTCTGATCAACAATTGTTCTGTCAGGGTTTTAATGGTTTTGTTAATGAAGTGTGTTCCTCTATCAGACACTATCTTTTTGGGCGCTCCAAATCTACCTATCATTTCTTCCAGCAAGAACCGTGCTGTCTCTTTGGCATTATCTTTTGCTACCACTCTGGCTTCTGCCCACTTGGTAAAGTAGTCAATGGCTACATCTATGTAGTTCTTTCTACTTGATAATGTAGGGTAGATAGGTCCTATGAAGTCTATTCCCCATTTTTCAAATGGTAGTATCACTTGTATTGGCAGTAAAGAATGTGCCCGATTGGCATGTGGATCAATCGTTTGAAAAATATGGCAATTACGCGCATATAAATGAGCGTCACAAAATATAGTAGGCCACTAGTATCCGGCCTCGAGGACCTTCTGTGCTGTTAGTTGTCCCGCGAAATGGCCTCCACAAGCTGAATCATGGCATTCTTCTTATACAAAACCAACCTCTTCGGGTGTGATACATCGTCTATACAGTCCTTCTATCCCTCGTATGTATAGGACACCCCCTATTAATGAGAATCTCAAGGCTTGTAAGCGTAGTTTCCTCTTTTCTTGATGGGACATGGATTATGGTATTGTAATTGTCGAAAGATAGGTGGCTATGTTGGGATATCTTCTCGGAGCAAACTAGTCATGGGATAGATATGTGATGTATCATAATTTACCAACATAGAATTGCTATATTTATGTAGTATTTATGTCGTTCCCCAAGGAGATAGCTCTTAAAAGTTGTTTAATTGATACAGAATTGACTTATTTTAAATGAAATAGACTCAAATGAAAATTTGGGTGTCAACAAACATTTTATAAGTAACCAGTATTACTTTTGTTGTGGGTGTGTAGTGGTAATGAATTCAAAACAACAATCTTCTTCTATCAGACCGAAGGAAAAGCGTTCCATGGGCGTTTCGAGAGTTATTCATTCCTTAGAAAAGAATGTTTTCATGTCGAGGATCTTTGTTAGATCAAGTGTGAAGATATTCATTTGTTGAATAGATGACTTTCACTTGATATTTCCGAATCAAATGTTGATTCAAAATATATTTCAGCAACCATAGAATAAGCATCATCACATATAAAAGCTCAGCATCACACAAGTATATACAAGAAAAATCTGGAAAAGATTTCATGTATTAAGCTTCACAACCTTGCATGCTTGAGTGCGTCCCTTGTGTCTCTTTTTCTCCTTTTTGTCACTTGTATCTGTCATGGACTGATTTACTTCTGGCTTCTTGGCAGGTACTAGTTGTCTGGGAGGTCTTGCTAGATATACATCAATTGTCTTGGCACTCTCTGTATCCTCCATTTTGCTGCTAGGTGTTTCCACTGTTCTTCTCCCAGTCGAAGTCCCAGTCTTATCGACACTCTTTCCTTGATAAGAGGAGGTGAGTCTTCGATTGGTAGGTTGTACAAACCTTGGGTTATCAGTCTCCAAAGTGGGCAGACTCATCATCAAGTTGGTGGTGGAACCATATTTGGACAGATGAGTTGGTGATGGGAGGGAAACATAATGAAGGGCTTGGTGGGATGGAGAAGGAACTGACAATACTACCGTTGTAGCCTTAGGCTCTTGCAATGTCAAGCTTTGACCACATGTTCAGAGCCATAGCTCACAATCGAAGGGTTGAAGGGCCAATTACGTCCGGTAGCGGGACGTGAGCAGGCCCGCTACTGTCTACCAGGCAACCTTCAACTCATCTCGCCGCAGGGCGCTCAATGCATGAAGGCTGCACGCTACAGCCGGTAAAGGCTAGTTCATAGCATATGTGTTGGAGAGCGCCATAGCATATGTTACAATGGCTTCTATAGCTTAGTATCTTTTATGGTTTACGATCATTGGCATCTACAGCAATTGTACTGTTTTTGATTATTCTATAATAGATAGTGTGCAGCTCTGATTTTGTGATTCGTGTGTGGTGTATGGTGCGAATGCTTGTGAGACGTTGTTGTCTGTTATCCTCCGAGTTTACATTTGCCTCAGCAATACAATCTGCAGAGCTTGTTTTCGTATTGTTCTTTAGGAGGTCGTAAACTGAATCTTATAGCTCTGACTTAGATTGGGAATACAATGTGGGATGCCTTTGTTTGGAAAATCCTAGCAGAAGCCGGAATTTTGAGTGTAATTAGTTAGAGAGAGCTGCAAGAGCTGGAGATGTCGTCTCGACGCCCGGAGACTCTCTGCAGCGAACCCGACAGCTTCAATACCACACCAGAACATGTGAAGGGTCAGCCAGATTTCAACGCTAGGTCATGATGTTTCTGCTCACAGCAGCGCTTTGATAAACAAATGAACCAAGAGATCAATGGTGATGGAGCTATGAATTGGCAGGGAATCGATTGAACATATTGTATGTTTTGCCTCCTAATTTGCATCTGTTTTCAGTTCACTGTAGATCGTTTGTTGGATATTTATTTAAGATTATCATACAGAGTTAACAGTTAACAGTAGCATAAGGACATCAATACTTCTGATCATTAAGATTTACCGTCGACTCTTCTTTATCTCTTTCCTTTAGATTTTCAATTTGCAGTTATTTGTCGTTTTTTTCAATCTTCGTATGTAGGCGCTAATCAATCAATCGGTCAGTCAGGCCTACCGTAGTATAGGCAACTTTAAGATAGATAGATGACAACACGCATTACCCCTACTTATTATTGGGGCAACACGCTCCAGAGCGCAACCAGGATGCTACTGCTTACGTTGGAAACGTTGATGCTTTGGTTCGTATGTATGATGTGTCGTGTTTAGTTCATTCATTGCTTCTGGTTTTTCATTATGGTGTGTGTTCATTTCAATCACTCTTTTGGTTTTGTTAATAGCTAGAAGGCTCATCAATTTTCCAAAACGCAAGATCAACAACAAACGAGTCGCCAAGTTTTCAATGTTAATGCTCAGTAGAGATTGTCTTGTTATATTTAGGGTTTGTAGTAATTTTTGGTGCAGCCTTGGTTGCTTCTAAACCAATCCGATTCTGAATCAGTCGGATGATTGCTTTAAACAGATTGATGTAACAGGAGCATTTATTTTAGATGCTCTTGCTGCATAGTTTCCAGGCAATTCAAATCGAGGAGATTTGAATGGGATTCAGAATCAAGCCTTTGTCAATTGACTCAGAAAAACCCTATTTCTTTTTTAAAAAATTAAAATTTTCAAAAGGAGAGGGAGAAGTTGAGAAAATATGAAAAGTTTTGACACATTAAATTTTATTGAAAGACGATTTGAAAACGACAGAAACGAGATTTTTTGGAGCTCCGAACTGCTGCTAGGACAGTCACTTGCAATGATTGAAATCATTTACATGCCTGACACTTGGACTTCTCTAGCGTTGGGAAGTGATTGATATTTCTATAAGGCAACGAGTCCTTAGCAAAAGATTGACTCATTTTTCAGTAGCAATGTAACTTTTTCATTGGTGGTTGATGGAAGTAATGTCTATTTTGTTATACAACGTACGTACCCCATCGTTTGCTCGCATTCAGGTGAGCATGTATCTATGTGACCATTATATCATTTCAAATTGTATGTACTTAAGTGACTCTAATTAAAATCAAAGTAATTATCAAAGCAATATGCTTTCACTTGATTACTTCTCAAGAGGCCTACAGTGCATTATAAAACCTAAGGTTGCGCATTTGAGAGTCTTCGGGTGCATAGCTTATTATGCCCACATCTGGTAAGGGGCTTCAAAGTGGTAAAGCACTCAATTTTTGGGCTACTACGAAGAGGAAAAGTCAGGCATATTATATGACATAGAAGCCAAGGAATCATTCACGATTACCCGATCTTTAATAAAAATTATGGGCCTTATAGGAAAGAAGAACCCAATGAGGCTAGTTGCATAAGAACAAGAAGAAACTATTGAACAAGAAATCGAAGAATCTGAAGAGTCAAGAAAAGACTACCAACTTCCATATATACTTGGTCACCACCGACATCACCATCAAAGAAACTGCCTAGTTGGCATTATCAGATGATAAAAGGCCATGTCATGGAAAAAAGAGAATAAAGTGAGCAAGGAGCAGGGAGATTGACACAACATAGCACCTCAAAAGGTATGAGGGGAATTATGCCATCATGACCTGATTGTGGATGTCGTTGAGCCTTATGTTATCTAGAAGCCAAGATGATGTGTGGGGACGATTGCTATGCAAGAGGATTTTGGCTCGATTATGAAAAAAATAAACATGGAAGTTGATAGAGTTTCTCAAGGGATATAATTCAATGAGGTGGAAAATGTCGTTCAGTACTATATGTACCATATTTGTCAGCCTTACAGTTATACTCTAGATCAAGCATCATGCTATCTTTTAGTAACAGGTCAATAGTGTGGCCATCAGTGTATTTCTATAGGAGCAATTTCCGTGCATTTTAATTCTTAAGCATGTTCGAGAAGATAGTTGAACGATCTTTCCGTTTCATGTTCAATGCTCCTTCTGTAACTACTTTTTGATGACAAATTGTTCTAAATAGCAAAGCTGTTGGGGGATGTAGAAAACATGGCGAAGAAAGTGATGCTGACTTCAAAGATAATAGAAGTGATGGTAGTAGTCATGGAGAGAATGATCAAGTTTTATGCAAAGGCCCATGACAATGTGTGAACAAGATCTCCATTTCTACAATGTCCAAAAATCTTTCTACTTGTTAGAAGTTTGTCACAAAGGTAGCATGCCGGAAGATCAAGAAAACTCTAGTCGTCTTCTTTTCGAATACTTTGAGCGAGCTGCACCGTGCAGCAATGTGGCTGCTTGCAGATAAAGTTCATTTAAAGATAAACCAAATTCTGAAGTTCTGGTTTCAATCATAACTTGGAAAGTGACTAGTTGAAGGATTGGTTTAATGTGATTTTTGATGAATTTTTCCATCTCTTGTTTGATCGGGATTTCTATGCAGATTTCAGATTTGGCAAGAGTTTTTTCGGTTGAAGTCCCTTCAGAGGGTGGAACTTCTACCTTCTAGTTGGTTGTCAATTGCATGGTTTGTCATTGTTTACTCCAATATGCCTTCCCTTTGTACATTTTAGCTAATTAACTATAAGCTCTTGAGCATTGCTTTTTGCAAATGTCATTGAACTTTGCTTAGCTTACCTATTAGTTATACCGGGTTTAGTGATCTTTTACACAGACATCATCCATATTTGGTCCTATGTAGATTTATCTCAGGTATCCTATCCATTGGATTTCTACTGGACCAACCCTTTGAGATCTAGCCACGTGCTTTCTGACTTGCCATTCTGTTTTGACACCTTTGCAAGGTATGTTGACTTTATGAAAGTAAAACCTTTATGAACTTTTAATATTATGATACTACTACCTTCAGAATGCAGAAAGTCTTTGGACGTGTACCTTCCATCATTTTTCTAAAAAGCCGTTGATTGTTGAGTGCTTATATATGAAAAAGTCTAGAAACAACATCCTGTTGATTACATTTGCACAATGCAAGCTATAAGCTAAGTCAATTTTTAACTCTTCATTTTTGTTCATGCCGTTGCTGGTTAACCTTTCTATGCCAGTGTGAGATGAGTGTCTAGTAATCTTTGTATCTCGGAAAGTAATTGGGATTTGTCCCAATCAGTTAAGTAGTGCCATATATATACTTGTATAGTAACGATTGTTTTCGAAAGTATTGAATAAAAAACTATTGTTTGAAAGAACACTGGGCGAGCTTTGTATACTATTTGAGATGTTTCGTGGCAATTTGCAAATCACAATTTCAAATTTCATTTTTCGTATTGCGTTATTATTCGGGAGAAAGGCGAATCTCCCAATTTATAATTCTGAGAGGAAAATCGCCACCTCTTCTTTTACCATCTAGTTACATTTGATCAAAAAGATGCTCTCTAACAACTGACTTTTCTTAACAAACACTAACATTGTGGAAAGATCTCAAATATTCTACAAAGCTTGCTTAGTGTTATTTCAAATGATAATTTTTTATTCTATGTTTATGAAAAGAATAATCTGCTATTCTGGTTTCAGATTCAATAGGGCAATTTTCAAAATAAGAAATAATCCTTTTTAACAAAGCAAATAAAACTATTTCAAGGAATTCTCCCTTTGTGTCATTTGAACCATCGAGCTAGCTTCCAAAAAAGCTTCATGGAATAGGCTAGCGCCTATCCTTACAATTAAAGTGTCCTACTCCTTTCTTAAATACCACCGTCACATTCCCATTCCATTTTTTAATCATCATTAGCTTTTTCTAGGTGGATTGCACTTTCTATCTTTATGCCCATTTCCACTCTCATCATCGCTGTCATTGTAATCACCATCATCTCTAGGAGCTTTTCCAGACCGACCAGATGAAATTGCAGCATTAGATTGAGAGCTACACTCACCCAAAGCTATTAGTAAAATTATTATGCTCACCTCTTGAGTCTCCTTTGTCGGAATTGTTGTAGGATAAATAAGAGCCTTCAGTTTTTCCAGCAAATTGATTAGTTCTCTTGAGTATAAAATGTATGCCAACCTCCCACAAAGTGGAGTGACTTCAATCATGCAAACTGCATAATCATGTGTATTGACCAAAACTGCTATATTGGTTTCATCATATCCCTTAAATCCCACACCGAACTCTTTTGAAGAGAGGGCATAATATCATAATTCCTTGTCCTCATCAACATGGGGAAACATGACAAGCAGATCACACTACATATTGTCCTCCAGCGATGCTTGTACCAATAAAGCTTTTTCCCATTGGTTCTCAAACTTGTAAGATCCAAAAACCACGAGTGTCTCCATATTTCTTGTGAGTGTAGCCTTTGAGTCTTTGATCCCAATTCCCACTACCTTTGACATGCTTTTTGGATTTTCAAAATGAAACTCCAGAGCACATCCTGAAGCACTCATATTACAAAAAATTCTGACTCCTCTTTTCTGGCTTTGTAGATCTATAGCAGGGTGAGCTAGGTGTTTTCAGTAGTTGCTCCCATAGCTCTGACAGGTTTTGAGGGGCATGTCCATAAAACTTGGGCCTACCACATTGGACCTTATAGATGCACTTTCCAAATTCTTCACCGACAAGTCCTCTAACCTACACAATACCACACACTAGGCAGTTAAAGAAAATACCTTTGGTGATTACAACAATAATAGTTATTATGCTTGCAAACGTACTAGAATCTTTTTAATAAATCCCAACACCAACGACAAAATTTAAATATGAGGATGATTTGTTCACCAAAGGTATTTTCTCAAACTGCCTAGTGTGTGGTATTGTATAGATTAGAGGACTTGTCGGTGAAGAAGTTGGAAAGTGCATCTATAATGTCCAATGTGGTAGGCCCAAGTTTTAATGGACATGCTCCAGCAAGAGAAAGCTCAAAACCTGTCAGAGCTGTGGGAGCAACTATTGAAAACACCTAGCTCACCTATCAAGAGGGTTTTTGAATTTTTGGACCCCGCTATAGATCTACAAAGTCATGAAAGAGGAATCAGAATTTTTTGTAATATGAGTGCTTCGGGACGTGCTCTAGAGTTTCATTTTGAAAATCCAAAAAGCATGTCAAAGTTAGTGGGAATTGGGATCAAAGACCCAAAGGCTACACTCACAAGAAATATGGAGACACTCGTGGTTTTTGGATCTTACAAGTTTGAGAACCAATGGAAAAAAGCGTTATTCGTACAAGCATCGAAGGAGGACAATATGTATGATGATCTGCTTGTCATGTTTCCACATGTTGATGAGGACAAGGAATTACAATTTTCTGCCCTCTCTTCAAGAGAGTTCGGTGTGGGATTTAAGGGATCCGATGAAACCAATATAACAGTTTCTCTCAATACATGCGATTCTGAAGTTTGCATGATTGAAGTCACTCCACTTTTGTGGGAGGTTGGCAAACATTTTTTAATCAAAAAAATAAATGAATTTGCTGAAAAAATTGAAGGCTCTTATTTATCCAACAACAACTCCGACAAAGGAGACTCAAGAGGTGAGAATAATAATTCTTCTAGTAGCCATTTGGGTGAGTGTAGCTCTCAATCTAATGCTGCAATTTCATCTGGTCAGTCCGGAAAAGCTCCTGGAGATGATGATGATTACAGTGACAGCAACGATGAGGGTGACAATGGGAATAAAGATAAAAAGCACAATCAACCTAGAAAAGCTAATGATCATAAATAATTGAATGGGACTGTGACATTGGTTTTTAAGAAAGGAGTTGAACACTTTAATTATAAGGATAAGGTGCCAGCCTTTCCACGAGATTTGCAAAATGATGCTCTGTTCTTTTCAAAGATAAAGTTTGAGTTTGATAAGAAGTCAAAGGATGATCGAAAGATCACTATAAGGGCCCAACCAAAATCTACTCCGAGTGATGAGTTTGGCTGGCTGCATGACCACTTGAAAATCTGTATGAGCACCACGGAACAAATCAATCCATCATCTCTTGATGATGAACCTGAATACGGCTTGTTCAAAGATTTCAAGGGAACGGTCCCTCTCGCTGAGATAGGCAAGGAAAGCGAAATTGTCAGCTCCTCACGTCAAGGTAAAAAAACAATGGAAAATGGAGGACTATTGGGTGGGGCTGTCAGACTTCCGAGTGTTGCAGATGTCAGTGGCAGTTTGTCCACAAAAATAACAACTACTCATCTAATTCAGAATCCTTCAAATTCTGTTCTTCCAGGTGGTTTCACTTTTAGATCATGCACCGATGAAAGGAGGGGACATCTGGAGTACGAGATTATGTTCTTAAAACCGCTTTGTGAAGCAATACCCAATCCAGCAATTCTATGGAGCGATCAGACCTGGATGATCAGGAGGAAGCAATCTACAATTTCGAGTGCGAAAGAATGTTAAGCAAATTGCATCGCGACACCACCCACAATGGCTACAGCGAAAGGAAGGTGAAACAAAGCTTTTTTATTCTTGTTCACGTTGAATCACAAAAGGACACATCTGAGTAACATTCCACAGTCGGGAAAAGTTGAGACAGACGCAGGAGGCCAGAAAGTGATTGTACCACAGCTTCTAAACCAGCTTGTTGCAGCTTGACGACTCCATTGGACCTCAAAAGCACATTTGGTTGTATTTGCCATCCATCGTTTTATTTAATGTTGCAACAGGATTTGATTAGCTGCGATAGCAGATTTAGGCACAACATCACACATGATTTAGGCAAGACGAAAGGGTTTATTAGCACTGCACTGCCGGTTTGGATTGGACCAGTTGTGCAGAAGAGCCCAATAACTACCGGGGATACAGGGCCAGAGCGACTGGGGAGTGCCTACAACAACAAAGTGAACAACTGCCAAAGTTTAAGGAATCAAGGTTTCTAGACTCCGACCGGAGGAAGATACGTTGATGAGGAAGCAGATTCCCAGGATGAAAGTGGGCACTACGCACTTTGGAAGCAAGAAATCTGGGTTACGGAGAGCAGAAAGAAAGATGCAGATTGTTTTCACAACCTGTTGGCTGCAGGTGATCTGCCTTGCCTGCATCTAGGGCCATTCTTGGACGATTCAAAATTGATTAGTGTCTTGAATCACAGCTTTGTTTGTTATTTGCTTGGTTTGTGGACGCTTTATTGTGGGCTCCACTGTTTTCAACTATGAGGTAGAAATGAAAAGGCCATCCTCCGCAGCCAGGAAAAATGAACTGGTGGATCTAACAAATAGAAGCTTGTCTGAGTACAAGGAGAAAAATGAAGGGGAGCGCTAGCGTAGGTATGAGAAAGAGTAAATTGGCTACTTCAGTTGGTGCTTAGGACTGGGAAAGCTGGAACCGAGCATCGGGATCAGGTAGATGGAGCATCCCAGTATCATAAAAGCAGTAGCAAATAACATACTGTTGCCTTAATCAGTGTTGGTTACTTATTGTCATCTACATCCAAGATATAGATCTATGATCTATTACACGTTTTACAACCACATTAGTAAGACTAAAAACCATGACTCTGTGCCAGCGGTGATGAGTTTTCAGGTTAGGAAAGGCAAAAACACCAAAATTTCAGTTATCTGATTTGTTGTCATTTCATTTGTGGAAACAGAGCTGCTTCATTATATTTAAATCAACTAGTCGCTAAATAAAGATTGACTTCATCTGTGGAAGCGTAGCTGATTGACTAGATTTGATTTAACTATGTCGCTCAATTACTTAATGTCGATTTTAATATTAAGATTTCTGTATGAACTTAAAAAGTTGTTTTTGTCAATAGCCAACACTATCAAATGATTGTCTTTTGCTTATTGTTTCACATATGGTTTAACTTTTCAACCATCGATGCCTTGACCTATCTTTCTATATGTGTTTATCTATCCTTCATCTCAATGTGACTAGTCCTATTTTGTTTTTCAATTGCAGATCATGTTGATGATAGAATTCGTGCACAATTTGAAATAAGCAAGTCTTGAGATTGAATTTAAGCTAGGTTATGAGATATGCTCTAGTTGTTTTGTACAATTTTAGAGTTTATCTGATGATAAAAAAAGTACTTTTGCATTTCAGTCACATTTTTCTTTACATTGGTGGCATGGTATTATAAATCTGAATTCCTCTATATGTCTAATTTAACTCCTTACAAGAATCATGGTTCAATATTTTTATTTCACACCTACTACAAACATGTATTTAATCTCTCAATCTCAAAGAATCTTCCAGCCATGTTTTGTTGTTTCCAAGCATATAATGAGTGACCCTAAAATTTATAGTTAGTTAAGCATCAGAAGTTATGTTTGAATTGTATTTAAAAGCCTTGAAGCAGACTTTAGTAAAGAGGGAAAAAGATCTTGATCATGACATGATGTCTTGAAGTATGTGTTGCAGGGTCATTAAAGTGTTGATTTTTTTCTTTTCGCACAAGTAAAAAACTTTCAAGAAATCTCACAAAAATCAAATGGAAATTGCATAGCAAGGCTCGACTCCTAACTATCATAACTACCAATTCCTGAAATCTTGTTAAATTACCATACTTTTGAGCTCATTTCCAGTTTAGTTGGCCTTTCATTCTTGGATCCCTTGATGCCTATAAGGAAACCTGTGACAACTTAGAAAAAAGAGAATGCAGATGATACAAGGAGATTAGCTAGCCATTATCCTATATGTCTACATGAATGGTTACTTGCACCATGAGGCCAGCAAAACAAACCCATCAAGATGAGGCAATGGTGTAACCCAAATGAAATTTTGAAAGATGGAGTTGATATTGTCTTATACTTAGAAGTATAAGACACATCTGCTAGAGATAAGACAACCCTGAACGAGATGTTTCAACACCAACTCCCAAAGGCCGTAGACCCTTTATCTATTAACAATGATGATAACTAAGTTCACCCATGCTTCAAGATTTAGGGGTGGTGTTCTAGTGAACCAACTCAAGGTCCATGTGTTCCATTAGATTTCCTTAAGTGATGTAATTCTACATCATGATTTTCAGAGGTTGATTCCTAACTCAATTGATGTGTGCTAGTCATCAAGAGTATATGCTGCCCTTCTATGTTCCAAGGAGGCCAAGCTTAGATTGCATCATTCATGATAACAATATAAACTATCTTAATGGAACTCATGCTATTACAACAATTCTTTATCAACAAGAACAAAATATTGTAAACATATAGCATTGATATACTTCACTTGTATGTAGTCACCTTAATCTCCTCTAGAATCTTAAATCAAGCAACTCATGCTCAACGTCTATGTCTCTTTTGTGTTGAGTGTTTCTTCAATATTAGCCGTATTGTCCATGCCATGGAATATTAGATTAGGCCTTGTTGGCCATTTACCATTCCATGTTTTGTCGATTTGTTTTGAAACTTTGCATTGAATTTTTTTCGCTCTACCCCCCCACATGTTCCTAAAGTTCATACAATCATGCCCACCTTTGAACGAAGCCAGAAATGCTCTTTTTCATAATAGCACAAATATGCAACATGGTATGGATGCAATAGTCAAACTTGAATAATATGAGTCAAATCACACCGTATCTAGAATGATGCAAATGTGGGGGTGGGTGGTTAATTCAGATTTTCTTCCAATGAAATGGGGTATGTGCTTCAGCTTACACGTATGCATAGTGGGCCAAGATTGAATCACCACTATAGTTTTGACTGCTAGCTCCTTATATTCAAGAGTGGAGGGTGATGGAACAATATAAAGAGTCATGATCCAAAAAGAATCGAAATCATGGTCATGCATTCCAACTAAGTGAGAAAATCAAATAATGCTAACAAAAAAAGCATAGTCCAACTATCAAAACACATGACTACCATAATCATAATTGGAGTTGCTCATCATAAATTCAGAAATGCACCGTAATAACCCCTCTAAAAATCATTTGACATCAATGACTTCTCAAATTAAATTTGCAAAATTGGATATATTCTAATTTCACAAAGAAATTTTTTTATGTCACTTCAGCGGACATGCAAATTCTTAATGAGTCACCGTCCAAGTATTGGGCAGTTGTATGTTATTGTTGGCATATCATGAGAGGGTGCACATGCCCCTACAACTAGTCTAATATTCTACTAATCAAAACTAACATAGCTTACTCAATGTCATGTTGGTAAGGTTCTTGTCTTTTTTATCATTATTTTTTATCAACTCTCTATCCTTTTCCTATTCCTATGTGTTCTTTTAGTACCGTCCATATTTGGCTTTCTTTTTCTTTTTAGAAGTTTGTTTGACTTCTTAATCTATTGCTTATCAAGCTTAATTACTTGCTTCTACTTCACCCATATATTCTCCTTTACTTAGCTCTTGGTTTTAAAAAGCTTTTGAAGTTTGTTTGAGTTCATGATTGCCTATTAAGAAGTTGCATTGTACAACATACGATAGAAGAATTTTGATTGAAGAATGCTCAACTACCAAACTGAAAGTCTCAATATAGTCGATATTCAGGATCTGAGAAAATTTTCTAGTGAAAAGTCAAGCTTTCCTTTGATCAATACTTCCATCAGTCTTGTATTTATGCCTCTTAGCCCTAGTATCTATGTCAATTATAGAATACAAAATAGTAGTATGGTGCTACATGTTGGCCAAACTTATGACTTTACTACTGTACGTTTTCAAGAACATGTTCGAGAAGCTAGAAAAGGCATAGCTCTAAGTTTCTTAGAAAAGAGGTAAACCTTTGTATACTACTTTAGCTAAATGTGGTTTTGAGTTATTTAGGATCTTTCCCAATGAGCACGTTGATGGAAACTCTTCTAATTCTAAAGAGTTTTTCAAGGTGGCATGGCTTCGTGAACTTTTGCAAATGAGTACTCGTCACTCCTTTTTTTCTAGAGGTTATAACCTTGAGGGTAAGTCCAAGTTAAGAAAGCGTATTATCTTTTGCTAAAAAAGAGAACTTGGCTCCCCGATATTATGGACATTTCCACATCCTGCAAATGCATAGACCAACTACTTAACTGCCTTCACTTGCTAGCTACCACATGGGCCTTTGATTATTTTCATGTTATTTTCATGGACAACGTGGCGTTGAGTTCTTACCTTATCTTCCAATAGCTATTTTATAGGTCATAGTACAGCATGGTAGATGACAACATGAAGTGTAATTTTGTGTTGCTTGGATATACATCCAATTATGAAGCTCAATCAAAGCCTATTGATGTGTTTGTACATACTCCAAATTCAAGGATCTTGCAACAGGTATAGTCATTCATATGAAACAGCCATCAACACCAGCTTCGTCTGTTAGGAGGCATTGTTTTCATAACGTTCATTGTTATTTATAGAATAGATTAGCATCTTCTAGAGCAATGTTTCTTGAAGTAGGAGAGACAAAAACTACATGTATTGGGCCTTTCTTGGTCCTTGGGTCGATGTCCCGATGAAATGGCTTCATTCATTGACTTCTATGCCCTGAGTACATCTAGTTGTCAAGGATTGCACCCTACCTGAAACCGCAAATTGTGGATAAGTCTAGGGGCCCAATGACCTTTGCAAAACTAATTCCCTTCATAACATTGGGAGAACATAGTCCTTATCCATCAAATAGCTTTGTGGAAGGTTCACCTAAGAGCCTCCAAACTAGTACGTAAGAGTTAGATACAAAAGATTCTCATGATTATCATTTTCAGTCTATTATCTTTCATGTGATGTCATGCGCATGACACGTGTTTATAATTTGGCATGTATTTGGCATGTAGCTTGAAAGAAGATTCGTTGCTAGACGTGTACCACTGGTTGTCGACTGATGGCAGCGATGAAGATGCAACATCAACCAAACATTGAAAACTTCTTTATTGTGCTTAAGCCAGTTCTGTTTTGATTTCAAAGTAATTTTATCAAACTAATCCTGTCATCCAAAATACAATAACGATGTGCATTTTTATGACACCGTGGCAAGCTCCATGTTACCAAGTTGAGCCACCAAAGTACCAGTAACACCCTCCAAGCTAGAGATTATTGTTTGAAAAGGTTGTTTATTTCTAAATCTTTTGAAAGATTGTTTCGCAAAAAAGATAATCAAACAATGAGGACATTGAAATGCCTAAGAAAGCAAACTTTTTAACTTTGTTCTAGAGTAGCCCCTAATATTTGTAGAAATATTCAGTAACATTTTAATGGTAGTTATATTTGCCTTTTAAGAAAGTGTATTTAAGTTAGAAAATCAATCTTTCTAACCACCCAAGCAGAGAGTATGAGAATGAGAATGCTTGATACTTTTTTGTCTTATTATTTGATAAATTAGCATAACAGTTTGTCACCATATGCAACATCGACTGGTTCTTTCAAGGTTCAAGCCAAAATGCAGAGCTACTCGCTTGCTCTTTTCTTACTACCTACTCCTAACAAGCATTTAACAGTGTGATAAATGAAACAAATAAACCATCCACCGCATCTTACATTTCAAACTTTGTCCTATAGTGAGTAACCATTCTTCCTTGGTGAAAAACTTTGAAAAGAAATGTTGCAGAGGCCAAGGCTCAACAAGAAAAATTAAGTATTATCAGGAGCAGGAAAAAAAACACATCAAAAAATTGGACTTTTAAGGAACTCCTTCCCATAAGAATGGCATAAAATCACATAAATTCTGAAACTGCAGCTTGGGATGCATAAAAAAGAAGAATTATTATGCAAACTTCTCATGCATCAGCTTTATAAACAACCAAATTTGGTTTCTTTTGGCCATTATCAAAACTTCCAGGGTGTCAGTCGCATTTGATGCTAAATTCAAATAATGGGCAGTGTGCTTTGGGTTTATCACCTATACAGGAAAGAGGTGAAAAAGCGAGGCTTTCTTGATGTATGGAATGGCCACATGACAAAAGATTCAGACCAAAAGTCATTCATTCCAAAGCTGTAAGGTGATTCTCACTGAATCTAGGACTTATATCGTGGTTTGACGGCAACTACAAGTAGCAGTTGGCTCCCTCAAAGTTTCGGTGCCAGCATCACGCTGTGATTCAGCTTGTCCCTAGAGAGAGCTGTAACATACTTGGACAACATTATTGCGATTGACGAACCATCTATGAAAAGTATGAGATTTAGAAGATGAAAGAGATTATACTTTTTTCAGCTTTCCATACTGATAACAAACTTTGGACTAAAGAAGATTCTTCAAAACAGTATATGAACTTTCTAATACTCTTAACGATTTCAACAAACAAGCATGAAAGAGGATGACAAAATATAGTGCCTTTAGGGATGAGGGAAGGATCGATGTATCTGTAGTAACAACTTGACCCAAAGAAGGATCACAAAATTTAGAATGAATGGAGTCACTACAAGAACACGAGCGCATAAGGAAAAACAGGTTTTCGTTCGTAAGAGAGTCCAACCAATATCAACATAATTAAAGGCATGATGATTCCAAACTTTCTTCACACAAGGAGGAAGAGCATGCATAACTTCCAGCTTTCTAAGAATAGACCTTAAACTAATTCTATTAAGATTGGATGGAGTAAAACTTGTGATGAGTAGATCTTTACTAGAGGCAGAAATTTTAGATTTTAAATTAAATTTGGATTTTAAAAAGCAGCTTAAGAGAATTTTAAGTTGATAGAGAGCATAGAGCAACCAAAAGTAGGTTCTTAGAATTGTATCTATTAAACATGTTAACATTCTCAAAGACATAACATGATCCGAAGAAAGCAATCTCCTTACGTAATCTCTATAAACAAACATTCTTCAAACGACATTACTAGAGGGATAAATGTTACGAGGATCAAAAATAGGATGAGGGGAAGGCATGATCATAGCTTGTGGAATCTAGCAATCTGGGAAGGGGGAAGGGGGGCGGGGGGGGGGGGGGGGGGGGGGGGGGTGAGGTTTTCAAGCATTTGAAGCATTATGAATGCATGGTGTAAAGGCTTCAGGTTTAGGATGGGCTCTCTACAACATGGACATTTTTTTTGTACTCTTTCATAAGTTGGACTTAGTTGCCCGTTCCAAAATAGAACGTGTTCCAAAACACGTTCCATTCCAACCCCAATTTTTTTTTTTAGATTATGTATTTTCTTAACCTATATCATTTAGCAAAACTGCTCTTTCTAGTGAACCATTGTCTCCTCCAAATGATGAGACACTAGGAGCTAAGTCTGAGCAAGGTTGTGGCCCACATACTCGGATCAACAAGCAAATGGTGGGTGTATTTATCACCATCCAAGCAATAAGAGAACTCTGTCGCCATGTGCATGGCTTGAAAGTTTCATGTGTTGGGTGTGGACTAACGGGCTACTATGGAAATCTTAGAAACAGGTGCTTTAAAACATGTTTAGAAAAAGAATGTTTTTGTACATTCGAGAACGTACTGTACCATGTGAAGAGTTCTCATTGACACATGGGACTTTACAAATTACACTTTAACTATGTAGAAACTTAGAAGAGACCTAGAGAATTAATTAGCTACAATGTAATTCCTTAATAAGAAATAAATCACAAACTTGAACAAACTTCAAAAGCTTTTTGAAAAAGAAATAGGTAGAGGAAAGGAGAATATATAGGTGAACTAAATTATAGAAGCAAGTTATTAGCCTTAATAAGTAATAGAATAGAAATTAAAAAAAAAAATCAAAAGAGCCATGTTTAAAGAGGATAGAAAAGGAAAACATATGAAAAGGATAGAAAATTTGTTAGAAATCAATGATAAACTTGTTACTATATACGATGTACTTTACTGTTGACAACTATTACCAGCTATAAGTAGTTGTAGGCTAGTCTATAGTCAACTCCTAGTTTTCTTTTTATCTATCAGGGTTCATTGTACTCTACATTCAGTTACTGAATATTGATAGTGTGTTCTTCCTCTTCCTTGTGGTGATTGCTTATGGTGAATGCTTGATAGTGCTATCTGATCATTGACATGGTATCAGAGCCCGATAGTCTTGCGTGCCTGATTAGTGGATACAACTTGTCACAGGCTCCGCAATGAAGTGAGAAAGTCCTTCACAGGAGGTGAAAGCTTGGAGAGGCAAAAAGTTGGAACAAATCCTTCTTTGGTGTATTTTGCATGTTTTGGAGCTCAGAATCATCGGTGGGGAACGAGGACGCAGTCCCAGAGGCATCAGAAAGTCCAGGGTAGCATCGAACAGATTGAAAATCTGTTGAGTGGGGAGATTTTTACAATACTTCCTAGTATTTGTGAAAAGTGCCATTTGTAAGAGAGTTTTGCCATTTGTGAAAGAGTTTTGCCAAGAAATCTCTCATTTGTTTATTTGGGGAATTGCAAATCACACTAAACAGTGTCTAATACTGCCATTCAGAGTTATGAGGCATTTAGGAACTGAAAAACTGTGATTTCATTGAGTTTTAGCCTACTTTTGTGATTTTGTGTGAAATATGTGCAAGCGAGTAGGATAGGTATGAAAAACTCAGTATTTTTCATCATTTACAGTGAGAGTAGTGTTGGGAGGTAGGAGAGTTGGATTTGTAGTTCATTACATAAAAAATCACGGATTTTGGTGGAGATTTGAGTGAAAGACAAAACTTTCTGCAGGTTTGCTGGCTATATTCTGTTGCAAGAACTGTGCTGGACAGGTCTGAAACGCCATACATAGCTCCGAAATGCCTGTTTGGGGCCCCGAAACGCCATTCCAGCCCCCCCGAAACGTCTTGCAGGTGCCCAAAATGCTGGAAAACTCCTCGAAACACGAGTTTTTAGGGCAAAATGCTGGTTTTGAAGTTCGAAACGCACGAGGGGGGGGGGTGTCCAGTGGTTGCGCGGCGAAGTGGTTTAAAACACCTAGCGTCTCTAGGGGTTGGGTCTCCTTGCAAACACAGAAGGTGAGAGCGCATGATTGGATGAATGCCACATATCAAAGGAAAGGGGCAAGGTGATCTGAACCGTAGATCTTGCACAGATCTGATGGCCAGGAATTTGTTGGATCTGATTAGACAGGAGCTATGCTGGTGCACTGATATAAAAATCTTTGAAATCAAAGACATATGCGCGACAGAGGAAATTTCCAAAACAAAGATACCTGGTACATCGATAGTGGAGCGTCCAAGCACATGACTTCGAGGAAGGAGTGGTTTTCGAAATTCAAGGAAATCCACAATGGGGATGAAGTTGGACAAGTTGATGGCCAATTGCTACCTGTTAAATGATTTGGAGTGGTACCAGTGAAGCTAGCCAGCGGGATGATAAACACAGGCAGCTGGTGGGCAGTTTGATCTATTTGACACACACACGACCTGATATTTCTTATGCTGTTGGTGTTGTTAGTCAATTTATGCACGATTCTAGTCAAGCACACTGGAAGTCTGTTAAACGTATTCTCAGGTACATTCGAGGGACATTGAATTTTGGTTTGAGGTATGATCAGCCTGAAGCGCCAATGTTGGTAGGTTACACGGATGCCGATTGGGCATGTAATATTGATGATAGAAGATCTCCCAGTGGTCATACATTCAGCTATGGTATAGTTGCAGTTTTATGGAGCAGCAAAAAACAACCTACAATAGTCTTATCTTCGACAGAAGCTGAATATTGTGCACTCAGCAATGCTACATAGGAAGCGGTATGGTTACGAAGATTGCTTGTTGATTTAGGTCAACCCCAAGTGGATGCGACTACTATCTCTTGCGACAACCAAAGCTGCATTCACCTTGCCAAAAATCCAGTTCTACATGCCCGAACTAAGCACATCGAAATACATTACGAGAGAAAATTTTTGATGGAGTCATTGATCTTGTTTTCTGTAAATCTGAAGATCAAGTGGCAAATTTTTTTACTAAGTCATTAGACAGATGTAAATTTGAAAAGTTTCGTACTCTATTAGGAATAGAAGAATGTAATTTCGTCATTGAGGGAGAGTGTTAGAAATCAATGATAAACTTGTTACTGTTTACGATGTACTTTACTGTTACCAGTTGTAAGTAGCTGTAGGCTAGTCTATAGTCAACTCATAGTTTTCTCTCTATCTACCAAGGTTCATTGTACTCTACATTTAGTTAGTGAATATTGATGGTGTGTTCTTTCTCTTCCTTGTGGTGATTGCTTATGGTGAATGCTTGATCGTGCTTATCTGATCATTGACATGTTAGAAAGTTTCAAGGCTATAGCCCTTGCACAACACACTAGGAACACAAATGGACGGGTAGCTCAATGGTAGAGCACCCCACCGGAATGGGAGAGGTCCTAGGTTCAATCCCTAGCCAGCCAACCACACACACCAAATGTAAAAGCTTTTCACATGGTATCAGAGCCATGGTTGTGGGTGTGGTCTAGGCAGGTGTAGCTAAAAAGGGCTATGCCTTGAGGGGGAGTGTTAGAAAGTGTAAGGCTATAGCCCTAGCACAACACTCTAGAAACACAAATGGACGGGTAGCTCAATGGTAGAGCACCCCACCGGAATGGGGGAGGTCCTAGGTTCAATCCCTAGCCCAACCACACACACCAACAAGTGTAAAAATTGATGATAAAAAATCCCCTCAAAACAACGAACACTTCACTTTCATGACATTGAGTATGATGTGTTAGCTTTGTTTAGTGCAATATTAGGTCATATGAGCATCCCCCCAAGATATGCCAATAATAATATACAACTGCCCACCATTTGCACATTAAAAAAGAATGCACATGTGCACTAAAGAGACATAAAAATGTCTATTTGCGAAATTGGACTATATGAAAATTCAAAATTTTGATTTAAGAAGTCAATGATGTCTTAAGTTAAAGCTTAGTAAAAATATACATGCAATGTAAAAAGTTAAAGGATCTATATCAAAACAATAATATAGAATTCAGAAATCAAAAAATGTGAACTAACCAGCACTACTTATATCTCAACATTAACCAGGCATAAGTTGCTCTTTGGGTTTCAAAAGAATCTGGATTGTCTTAGGTAGATTCAGTGTTGACTAAGGAGCAAATGACAAGGAAGAAGGAAAATTCTGAACTCGACACATTAACATTATGTTTCAGCATCGTTGAAGGAACGTGAGAACTTGGTCTTGAGGTAATATTGAAATGAGCAGTAAGTACTCAGCACACTACATAAAGAACCCTTTGACTAAAACTAAAAAAAGAAACCACGGATGTCTACCAGAAAGATCTTTCCATTTGGACCTTCAAATATAGCATTTCAAATCTTTGAATGGCTGGACCTAAATATTGAGGAGATTATGGAGGACAATGAATGTAGGGCGCTGCTTCCATACAAGACTCTCCTTTGGCTAGAGAACAAAATTGTAGGCGTTCCTAAAATCTGTAGCATGTTGCTAACAAATTGTGCATAATTCTTAACCTGAAAAATGCATCTAACATGGCCCTTATCATTGTGACGAAAACAGGCCATACCAACACCATTTGAAAGCACTCTGGACCATGGATACTCGTTCCCTACATTCCGTTCCATGTCCGAATTGGAACAAGTTCAATAGATACAAAACCAAAAATAATTTCAGCACTTTTTATTTTTTTTAAAAGAAAGATTATATTCAAGAAACACATTATCATAACAGGCCATGAATTTAATATAGAATGCCTACGGAATGTAGTTAATGGAGAACAGCATAAGTTTGTTACTGACAATGTGTTTTTATTGACCACATTAGGTTTACCCTAAGCATTGAGTTAAAAATACACGTCAAGCATGCCATTGCCATTGCAAAATAGCTTATCAATAATTCCATTTTTTGGCAAACTACCGCATATCTTTCAATGTTACTGATTCTCACAGTAACAAACAATACTCTGGTGCTTTAACTGGCAGCTGCTGCCATTTCAGGTGAGGGATATTCCTGCAAATTAAGATTTTATGTTCTGTAAATTGAGATTCAGTTCTACACTAACTCAACAAAACAGCTGATGTGTTTGCACGTGTCACAAAAACATTTGCAGTACAAATTCTGATATTATGTCATGAAAACCTAAATTAATCTTCTGCTCAAAATGTGTGCTTGAGATTTACCATCATAGGAGCTTGGTACTCGCAAGCAAGCAGCTTGTGCTTGCCTGCATCTGAACATCGATCTTGTTG
Source organism: Diphasiastrum complanatum (assembly GCA_029204225.1). Classification (NCBI taxonomy): domain Eukaryota; kingdom Viridiplantae; phylum Streptophyta; class Lycopodiopsida; order Lycopodiales; family Lycopodiaceae; genus Diphasiastrum; species Diphasiastrum complanatum. The sequence goes on from CM055113.1 coordinate 4,763,860, forward strand.
CTCATTTTCCTCTGACAGAGCTTTCTCATTCTTTTTTCCTTACCAGAAACAATTGACAAATGTTCAGGATTTCTGGTGCAAGCAAATTCAATTTCATATATGAAGCAGATGCAGCTCAGTAAACCTTTGCAAAAGGCTTCTGATAAAAGCTCCAACATTGCATTCATAAATATCAGGGCTTGATTTTTCACCAACATTGCATTCATAAATATTAGGGCTTGATTTCTCACCAATTTCAACCTACACTTCTGCATGACTAATACCAGAAGGGACAGCAAGCTTTGATGTTCTGTCTTCACAGTACCATCAGCTCCAACTACAAAATCTAGCTGCTATATGAAGTTGATGGTTCGGGCCGAGAACATGTTCATAACTTGCATTAAGTTCTTCTGTGGAGATTCTATCATGCTTGTAGAGGGCCATTGAGCAGATTTCCAGACCCGATGAAACATAGTAAAGCAGTGAACAACAAATTTTCAGTAACACAAGACTTTGAGGAGTTTAGAGAGAAAGCTGCATGGAAAGAACAGCGAATAGAGGATATCGTGCATTCTTCCAAACATAGCTATGTGAGCAAAATTTTGAAGAGGGGGAAGGGGCATTCTCCATAAAGGCAGTTGTGCAAAAAATGCAGAAGTCTTGCATAGCTGCAAATGCTGCTATTCAGCAGCCTGCAATTCCCTTGCTGTCAAACAAGGGTGACACAAATAAACCTCACATCAACAATCTTCTCTCAAAGAGTATTTTCCATGTTCACAACATGTAGAAAAAGCAAGGTTTTGCTACATTCAGGCAAGCAAATCATCTTTGCACAAACGATTACAAACTCTCTTTCTGTCGACCTTCGGTGACCAAAAGACATTAGCAAATCCCCCCCCCCCTCCCCCCCCTCTCTCTCTCTCTCTCTCTCTCTCTCTCTCTCTCTCTCGCCCCATCACTGTAGCATCACTCCATCCGCTCCCTTGTAGCCCCCCCTGCATGAGCCTTGGAGGCACACGCTATTTTGGCCCCCACATTGCCTCAGCCACTACATTTCTGTCCTTAGGTCTCCCCTTAACATTTTTTTTTCTCGCTCTAGCCAAGGTGAATGGGTGGCTGAGGCATTGTCAAGCCCAAAATCCTGACGCGCCTCCAAGATGCGGGGAGCCTCAATTTCTAGCAGGGCCCCCCAATGGGGCTTGGAGGCAGGGCACTGAGGTTATTTTGCAATTTAGCTTAGCTGCGACAGCGGGGGCTATTGTGATGCTTTGCTAAAATACGAGGTGTCACTCCTAGGTGAGTTTGAGGATGAAAGTAAGTTTTGTTGATGTTTTATTTCTTCTGAAATACAATCTTTGTTTTTCATATTTTTTAACAATTTGAAATGCCATGCACAACGGCAGCTTATCTTCCTTTTCCTCGTCTTCGCAATAATAGCAATGAAACTACAAGCATGTGAGTGACAAATAGTTTCCATCAGCCATCATTTTGCTGCGCACTAATTGAAATTGCCTGAAAGGCAGGGATGCATAGCAATAGCAACCATGAAAAAATTTGACATGCTTGTGTGATCTCTTTTCTTTGAAATTTTTCTATCAAAAGATAGTTTTGACTCTTAAGCATTTGTCCTTTTGTGCTATTGTGTGAACTAGTTTTGTAGAAGCTAATTATTACTATTATCTATATTTTCTTACAACAACTTGGAAATGGGAAGTTCTGTGGAGCTCTGGTCGCATTATCTCTTTCACCTGCATTTGCAACAAACGCATGTGGTCCTTATCATGACATGCATCCCCTCAACTTGTAACAGCTTGCCATCTTGATTCAGGAAAGCAAAAGGCGATGTAGCCACGTAGAGCTGTAACCATTTACATGGTGAAAGTTATCATTATCTTTTACACGTTCTGTCTCTTTGTCATATTCATTTCACTGTGGCGATCTACCCCCACCCCCCCATGACCTCAAGTCAGATCAAATTATTTCAAGATCAAAGGGAAAGCTAGTTGAATGAATATTAGGTGCGTACATCCATTATCAAGACAATATGCATAATGTCGTTCTGAATCATGTTAGGCCAAGCTAGAATGGGTCTTGTATGAAACATCAAGACTCTAATCGACCTGCTTTTTTCCGTTGATAAAGAAGCTTTTTCTTCCCTCATTACTCATATGTCAGAGGATGCAAATGTCAGAAACAGAGTAGGATAGTGAAGTCCTCCAATTGTTGACAGGCCCACAGTTAATTGATGTAACAACAACGATCCCCTACGTAAGAACGACATTGACACTCATCTTTGACAACCACTTCAGCCAAGCAAATCGGAGATAATGAAAGTTGAACACAGTGGATTCAGGTTTCGTAGGCTATTTACAAGGGTATCCTTCAGCCAAAATTGAGTCCAGAACCACCAAAGCTAGGGAAAGAGCAAGGGAGAACTTCAGTGAAAGTAGAGCTGATGCTACCAGAAAGCAATCCAATGAAAGGTCGTACAGAAACGATTCTTGACACATCTTCGTTGTGTCTATCTTCATGTCACAACCAGATCTTGACATTTTTATTACAAAAAAGATCTCAACGGCAAAATATTACAGGATTTGTGAGCTACATATGCATTTCTTTTCAAGCGGATCTATTACAGTTCCCAGTAATCTTGAACAATCAATTTGTTCATCTCCAGCATGTTGAAAGCTTGCCTCACCTTCATCGGTCTTTTCGGTTAGCTTGTATCTACTTTTTGCTTGATTTCTTTTGGTTGTAGGAATGTCTGAATGGAAGAAGTCCACCAATGCAGTCTTTATTGACAAGCAATGGCAACTCTTTCCGCGGCTTCCAAACAAGCTAGCTTGCCAGATTCTGGCAAGAATTTCTCGAAGCTACAATAACCAACCATTTAATTGCTTCTTCAGCTCTGTAGTCTGCTTGCCTTATCAGATTACAACTGCTTATTCTTCTCAAGATACAAATTGTCAAGATCTCAATATTCACATCAGAATACTTGGCTGTGTTGCAAGAAAGGAGTGGGATCTAATGTTGGAATATCTATTAAGGAGCAGAATGATGTTAACAAGGATTAAAGTATAACTGAGTTGCAAACTGATGTTGCAACAAAGCTGTATGTTGTCACTCTGCAACACAAGTGTATGTTGGAGTACATAGTAGATAGAGCTTAACTATGTTCCGACATGTAGCAGCTTACATTGGTTACATATACATTTAGAGTAATGAAATCAATTGAAAAATACATCTCGTTTTTTTACATGCAATCAGAACATTTTCAAGGTTTTTGCAAATTACTCACTGAAAATTGCCAAACTTCCGACGACGATAACTTTGGTCACAAGGCACCGATTTGTTAAATGAGCGCATCAATATTTGTTAAATGAGCACCTTATCAAGGTTATGCAAAAGCATAAAAGAGATGATGCAAGTTTTGAAAATATGAAAGATCCCATGGATGAAGGATAATTTTCATGTATAGACTCTAGAATAACCAAGCTTTCAATTCCATGTAGTATGTGGGAAACCTTGATCCATGAAACATTCCATAGTTTTATTGGTGGAAAATCCAACAACATTACGTGCTATGATCTAGACTCATAGCTTGAACTCTAGAAAATTAGACAACCTAAATGAGCACAAAAAAATGTGCTTGGTAGGGAAAATCAGAACATGGAGTACACCGCAACTGATAAGCTAGTTCTAGAATTAATGCCCTCACCTCTTGAATCTCTTTTGTTGAGTTTGCTAGATAAGTTGGATACATATGAGCTTTCATTTTCTGCAGTAGATTGCATAGCTCTCTTGAGTAGAAAATAGTTGGCGACCTCCCATAAAAGTGGAGTGACTTTATTCACACAATCCCTTAAATCCAACACCAAACTTTTTTGAACAAGGCATCTTACTTTATTTGCTTGTCCTGATGAGCATGTGGAACTTCAACTAGATCTTCGTATATTCTCTAAGCTTTCCTACTTTGATGCTTTGCTAGTATAGCTTCTTTGAAGACCTCAACCAAGATCAATACTAGGATGCCGAAACAAGAGAAACAATGGGAATGAGAGGTAGCTCAAACCCCTCATAGAAGTTATTCAATCTACACAACACAACTGATAGGGGAAATTCCCGACGAGGGATTGGTCTCGCCAAGAAGCCCTACATGGGAAGGGCCCACACTGCCCTTACGTGAGTGATTGGGGAATGCCGCTTCCAATCCCGAGGGCCATTTCAACCACCCCGTGCTTCCCAGCCGATGAGGGTTTTCCAGGCCCCCAGAGGCACGGCTGCAGGGAGGTGTAATTGCAGTCCTAGTCCTATCGGTCATGAGGTCTAGACTCTTCGTTCTCTAGATCGTCCACCCCTCTATTTAGAAGTCCGTAGAGGGGACGTCACTACTGTCTTCATCCCTCTCTGTTTTTGGTGGATCCAGTTTTGGAGGTCTGTTGGTACTACCAGCTAGTCCAGGTGACTGCATTGGCGATCCGAATGGTATGAAAGGTTGGGTGGGTCTTGTGTAGTCGGTGTAAACGGCATAAGTTAGATGCTAGAGCCCATCGCTAATGAGCTCATAGGTTTCGAAATAGCTATAATTCCCGCAATGTTGTATTCTAAATATAGTATCTCCTGCCTGTAAGTGAGGGTGGAGTGCCAGGGTATAGAAATAATAGTGTGTGGCTCCTTCCCGGATCAATTGACAGACATCCCCTAATGTAGGGTGGAACTGATTTTCATCCATTATGTTCAACAATCCAACCCCTCATGAGGAAGGGAGTTGTTCGGCGCATTCCCCATCCTAGGTCTCTAGAGGCACCTACTATCGTCAAGATGGGATCATATCTATAACTCAGGGTACGATTCCGGGTAGTATTGCTTATGTCAACGTCTTTGGTACTTCACAATGGTCGAGATTCAAGGCTAGAGGTCACACGAGTGTAAGTACTTACAAATGTCATAGGGAGTTTCGTAGGGGTACTCAATTAGCAATCTTGAGTCATCGTCTGTTGCTAGTTATTTACTTGGAATGCGTCACAAGAATGTTCAACCAATCATGGTGAAATAAGCAGACAGTCATGAAATGATTATGCTATAATATCATAATTACTTATGTGCAGTGTGAGGGTGCCAATTATACGCGCCACCTTTGTTTGATAGGCGGTGGTACTTTGCCAAGCGTCAGGCCTAGGTATTTCGCTAGGCAGTTCCAACATTGGAAGTGACTATGTTGACCCCTAACCGAGGTGGTGTATTTCAACCATGTACGGTGATGGCCCGCTCTTGTGTTTCAAAGAGGTCAAGCTTACAACTCATTGGCACAAATATAATGGTTAACGACTCTTGAAAACTAAGTATGACGTACGAAGAGATCCTAGTCTTCAAAGCGATAAAAACATGACGTGCTAAAAAATGCAAGCATCCTCATATATTTCTCGCCTAGCATACCACATAACTTTACTTAAGTTTAAATCAAATCATGCTTGACAACACCGATGTAATGTGTCATGTGATTCTATGGTCATAGGTAGAAACATACACATTTTAAGGTTAGCAAATGCATTGACAATAGCTTGTAAAAACCACTTCAAGAAGTAAGTATTATACCTGAGGCGTTTGAGAGAGGGACCGGTTTCCTTTTGAGAGCCGCCAAGTCATGAGATCTAATGCAAATCGATGTACCATACTGTCATCTTGGGAGTCCTTCAACATATGCCACTCCGGGATTTTGTAGAAATTTCCGCAACTACGCAGCCAGCAGGGAATGCGCCACAAAGTAGGAGGTAGCAGAGAAGGCGCTGGTTCATACTGCAGGGGCTCGCAATAAACATCTACTACTTCACATCTGCAGGTATTCGTCTCTCCATCTCCATTTCTGATCAATCTACTAGCAGGGAATGTGCCATAGGGCAGGCAGGCAACAGAGAATGCGTCAGGTTGCTGTCAACGACTGATCTGGCGTTCATCATCTCAATTGATGATGTCAATGATCAGCTACAACGGAGGCATAGTCCATTGGTCAACTCCTTCAGAGCTTGGCAATGAGCCCACAGGCAGAATTTGACATGTACAGAGATTAGATTGGAGGTGATGTCTGCGCTAGTGTAGAGAAGTAGGTGGCAGGTGATTCTGTTCTCTGGAATGTAGCAATGCAAGTCCGCTTACTTCTGGAATGAGACTCACCACAGACAGAAATAAGGTCAGGATCTAATAGTAACTGCCAACCTCGTGGTTCTGGGATGCGATCCACCGTAATCAAACGTGGACACTGTTGCCAATTCCTTGCTCTAGAACGGGCCACTGTCGCTACTGCATGCAAAGTATGGTTACCTCGCTCAACATCATAGTCAGAGGCCATAGAGATCTGGATCACCAATGTAATTTGGGGCCATAGCCACTTCTCCTACACCTTGAGCTTCTACTCATATATTATAAATAAGAATGGCAGGTTTGTAAGGAGACGATCCTCCTTCTCAGGTCTGAATGGACTGTGTCTACTATTTGTGTATTCAACACATTCCCACACCCTCTCTCTCTTCACATAGCTCACTCTCCCGCCTTAAAACATCCGATCAACAGGGAGCTGTCTGAACTCTTAACTAATACAACCAAAGAAATATTCATTCATGCTCTCACGTCCACCCTCATGCAAAAATAATGCTTTCTCCCATCATCTCACTCATTCATCCTTTCACGTGAATGCAAAAAGAGGCCTCTTCTTTTATATTCTTTTATATGCATCTCTCACACCTTTCCCTTCAAAATGCCATCCATACCTTCATTTTTCAAGCCTTTCTCGAAAAGTGTCCTTTCTTGTACATGGCTCTTAGTTGTGATTTGACCACAATTGGTACCCTTCCCTTTTTGAAAAAGATGGATTGGGGTAATGGGTACGGGTACCACTTGTGTGAGCCACTTTCATCTTTTGCACTTGTCGGTGGTGTAAATGGTAAGTACATCCCTTGATACTTTTGTTAATTGGGTAGTCCTCATTGCTACTTGTGGTCAATTCCTATCACTTTTAGGTAGGGTATTTTTGATAAGCACTTTTAGCCTCCAATTGCATTTCCCATTTGCGTGTCCATGGCCCATGGCTTAAGATGTCGAGGTGATTTGTTTGTCAGTGTGCCGCTTCGACTTGCATCGGGACTTGCCTATAGTTTTGTCACAGTTTCCTTGACCCTGTTCCATAATTTTTGACCATTTTTTGCGAGTTGATTTTTCTCTTTGCCGATTTTTTTCGTGTGTCGTTATTGGCGAGCACTCATGACTTGGGGTTTCTTCAAGGCAACCGGTCCCCGGAAAAACACAATAGACAATTTTTCTATTAATAAAAAGTAATGGAGTACATTGGAAAATTCGCTCGGCCATGCCGGCTAGTATAATCAGGCTAATTCTAAGGCCGTAAACTATTCTATGGGCCATTTCTAAGGTCTCAAAATTTGCTCTGGCCACATTCTGGACGGGCTGAGACCCCTATCTATAGGCAACTGTGTGCAGATTTTACCATTAATAGCCGGGTTTTACATGCCGATTTTTGTACAAAGGTGTGAAAATCGCTTTAAAAATAGCCCAATTTTTCGTGCAAAATATCGGCTAACATTGGCGACTTCACTAGGGAGTGTGATCCCCACACGAACGAACTCAGAATGCTCTTGGTGGTGAATTAAGTATAGTGGGCTCAGCACCCTTGCTGGGTGATGCTAACCACCAAGATCTTGTATGGTGTCTTTAATCGCTCTCTTCCCAAAGGCCATTGGTTGAGCCCTTAGGATCCATCAAATACTCCCACCCATCATATTCAAGGCATGCCCGTCTCAGACCCATGCATGGAGGGATATGCAAATGCATTTTTCAGTGATTTAACATGGATGCAGGTTACCAGTGCTGTGTCTAATATTGCGTGAGTGCAATGTGCATGTGCATTGCAGCTCCATTGACTACTTGTCAAAAATGTTTCACAGAGCGAAGACTAGATTTGCTCTTGTAAATACCATCGATCTAAATGAGATGTTCCTAGCTTGAATCCAAAGTGCGTAAAAAGAATCTACCAAAAGTTCTCAATCTACAACTGACTAGAGCAATGTGAACTTGTTTTTATTTATTTATTTTATTTATTTTATTTTATTTTATAGTGCATTCTTATGTAGCTCAGTCCTTCGATATTTCAGCTCCCCTGTGTAAAGGGGGTCATTCTCGGCCACATCTACCAATATTGGGTCAGCCCCCTCCAGGAATTGAAAGTAAAACATCTCGTTCCATGTCTTGCGTTCTTTGGCAGTCCGATCACGTATCCGCAAATATAGGGCTAGATCGGCTCCTGGTTCCATCGCTTCATTTGGGTTGTACCACCATTTGGTGAGGTGGATCTTTGTTGGTTTTGTTTTAGGGCCCCAAGGTTGAAGCAGCCACTTTTGTAGGTAATGGGCATAATGATCAGCTAGCCGAACAAGCTGTGGCACTCCTCTAGGACAAATTTAGCCTCCTCGGGGGTTATACATCATCGGTATATTCCTTCCACCCCTCGTCTATATAAGATTCCTCCTATGAGTGCGAACTTCAAGGCCTGTAGTCGTAACTTCGGTATTTCCTGGGTGGTCATGTCCTCGGGGGTATCTAATGTCAATAAGTAAGTTGCTAATGCCGCATACCAAACGAGAATTTGTGCAACATCTACCTTCAATAGTTCTTTCAAGTGATCTGTCTCCCACTCGCTACCAGTGTTGGTCACCCCTCCTAGCTCACATATGCAGTCAATAAGTCCTTGTAACCTAGGTGGGTTGCTCTAGAGGGCATAGTCAAATTTTTGAAGGGATATGATCCACTTCATCAGTCGTTCGGGTGGTTCTAGTTTGTTCATTATCAGAGTTACTGCCGTGCTTTTGGTAAAGAAGGTCACTTTCCAGTGTAATAGATAATGTCTAATCTTTGCGGCGGCATAGGCTATCCCTAAACATATCTTCTCAGCCTTTGAGTAGTTAAGCTCTGCTTTGTTCATTTTCCTTCCTATGAAGATAATAGGGTGGTAAATCTTATCCCAGATCTGGGCTAAGTAACAGTTGATGCATGTATCAGTGGTGCTAGTAAATACGTAGAATTCCCTATCATACATGGGTGGTTTCAAAATTGGGGCATTAGCTAGGGCCGTTTTTAATCCTTGGAAGTACTTCTCGCACTCTTCGTCCCATGACCACTTGGTTTCATTTTTCAATAAGCCCGTCACGGGGTATGTGTGGGAAGCGTAGGACATCACGTATCTTTTGTAATAACCAGTTGAACCTAGGAAGGTTTGAAGTTGACTCACGGTGGTGGGGGCCATCATAGCTAATATCATGGCAATCTTTTCGGGATCGGTGGCCCTGCCATATTTACTGATCACATGGCCTAACAACACTCCATATGGTACCCCAAACAAACACTTGTTGGCGTTCAAGGAGGTGCAGTGGCTGCGCACTTTTGGAAGCATTTCTTGAGTACGACGAGGTGCTCAGTGATTGTAGATGCCCCGCAGAGGTGATCTATGAAGATTTTGAGATTCTCATCTAAGATGTCCTGGAACTGTTCGTTCATGAATCATTGATAGGTCCCTGGCGCATTGGTAAGCCCAAATGGCATGACGTGGTATGCGAATACTCCGAATGTGGTAGTAAAGGTGGTTTTTAATCTGTCTTCTTCTGTTATGGCTATTTGGTTATAGCCGACAAAGCAATCCATGAATGAATATTGTTCCCTCCCCACCATCTCTTCTAGGACTTGGTCTATAAATGGTAGTGGATAGTAGTCCTTTCTAGTTTGTTTGTTCAAGCACTTGTAGTCTACACATACTCGGATGTGTGTGGAGTTCTTCTTTGTTCGTGGTACAATTGGAGAGCATCACTTGGCATTTTCGACAGGAAATATTAGCCCTGCCTGCCTAAGTCGTTCTAATTCTCGCTCACGGCCCCATCCAAAGATGAGTACTCCTGCTGGGTTGTCTATGATACAATTGCTCAGTCTGAGCCATGGTCGGCCTAACAACATAGAAAACCCCCGATTCCCGGCATACATTCGCATCACGTAGAAATCTACCTGGATGGTTCTGTCGACTACAGTGATTGGTACAATCTTAAGTTCTCCTTTTGGTTTTATCACTGAATTGTTGGCCAGTTTGAGGGCGGTCAACATGGCTGGTTCTAGTGTGAATCCCAATCTGTCAACGAGCTCTAGGCTAATAATACTTACGGCAAATCTTGCATCGACTATGGCTCCCTTCACAAGTAGGCCATCAATTAATACATCTACCTTAGGACAATAGCGGTCTAGGATTCCTGCTTCGATGTGTCCGACTGTAGGGGGTTCCAACGGTCTAGGTCTCATCATGCGTCGGATGGTGCGCTTAATGGTGGGTGACAGTTGGACCAATTGCCACAGTCCTATTTGTAGCTTCATATTTTCCAATGTTTGTGTTAGATCGATATTTTCTATTCTTAGGTTCACATCAAGGTTTCTACAAATTTTGCGTGTTGTATCCCTTGCTCTCTTTGCCCCTATCCCAATTTTTCCTTTTCCAGTCTTTCTTCGTCCTAAGGTTCTGAGGTGTCATCTCCCTTCTAAGGCGCTCACCTCCCCCCGTTCCCTAGGTGCTACAGCTTCTACCTCTGGCTTGATCAACCCTTGGTCACTGGCTACTGGTTTGTCTATCTGCAGGGGCGTAGTTTTGGGGGGTTCACTTCAGAGGTTACTTCTCGTTACTACTAAGATTTCCTTCCTCGTTGTGGTCTGGTCTATTGTTTCTAACTCAATGAAATTTACGGGTGCTCGATTATCCTCTAAGAGTGCTTTTACAAGTTTGAGAACCAATGAGAAAAAACGTTATTGGTACAAGCATGGAAGGAGGACAATATGTATGATGATTTGCTTGTCATATTTCCACGTGTTGATGAGGACAAGGAATTACAATTTTCTGCCCTCTTTTCAAGAGAGTTCGGTGTGGGATTTAAGAGATCCGATGAAACCAATATAACAATTTCTCTCAATACATGTGATTTTGAAGTTTGCATGATTGAAGTCACTCCACTTTTGTGGGAGGTTGCCAAACATTTTTTACTCAAAAAAATAAATGAATTTGCTGAAAAAATTGAAGGCTCTTATTAATCCAACAACAACTCCAATAAAGATTCTAATAAGGGAGATCACTCACGAGGTGAGAACAATAATTCTTCTAGTAGCCATTTGGGTGAGTATAGCTCTCAATCTAGTGCTGCAATTTCATCTGGTCGGTCCAAAAAAGCTCCTGGAGATGATGGTGATTATAGTGGTAGGGATGATGAGGGTGGCAATGGGGATAAAGATAAAAAGCACAATCCAACTAAAAAAGCTAATGATGATAAAAGATTGAATCGCACTGTGATAGTGGTATTTAAAAAAGGAGTCATAGTGGTATTTAAGAAAGGAATCGGACACTTTAATTGTAATCATAGGCGCCAGCCTGTTCCACGAGATTTGTAAAACCATGCTCTGTTCTTTCCAAAATAAAATTTTCGTTTGATAAGAAGTTAAAGAATGATCGAAAGATCACTATAAGGAAGAAGAGTGCAACTCGAGCTCTCCGAGTGATGATTTGGGTGGCTGCATGTTGAAAATTTGTATGAGCAGCAGGGAACAAATCAATCCTGCATCTCTCGATGGTGAATCTAAATACGGCTTGTTCAAAGATTTCGAGGGAACCCCTCTCGTCGTGATAGGCAAGGAAAGCGAAACTGTCAGCAACCTACAATTTCGAGTGCGAAAGAATGCTAAGCAAATTGCATCGCGACACCAGCCACAATGGCTTTTTATTCTCGTTCACTTTGAATCACAAAAAGACACATCTGAGTAACATTCCACAGTCCGGAAAAGTTGAGACAGACGAAGGAGGCCAGAAAGTGATTGTACCGCAGTTTCTAAGTCAGCTTGTTGCAGCTTGACGACTCCATTGGACCTCAAAAGCACATTTGGTTGTATTTGCCATCCATGGTTTTATTTAATGTTGCAACAGGATTTGATAGCTGCGATAGCAAATTTAGGCACAACATCACACATGATTTAGGCAAGGCGAAAGGGTTTATTAGCACTGCGCTGCCGGTTTGGATTAGACCAGTTGTGCAGAAGAGCCCAATAACTACCGGGGATACAGGGCCAGAGCGACTAGGGAGCGCCTACAACAACAAAGTGAACAACTGCCAAAGTTTAAGGAATCAAGGTTTCTAGACTCCGACCGGAGAAAGATACGTTGATTAGGAAGCAGATTCCCGGAATAAAAGTGGGCACTACGCACTTTGGAAGCCAGAAATCTGGGTTACGGTGATCAGAAAGAAAGTTGTAGATTGTTTTCACAACCTGCTGGCTGCAGGTTGATCTGCCTTGCCTGCATCTAGGGCCATTCTTGGACGATTCAAAATTGATTAGGGTCTTGAATCACAGCTTTGTTTGTTATTTGCTTGGTTTGTGGACGCTTGTTTTCAACTATGAGGTAAATTTGAAAAGGCAATCCTCCGCAGCCAGGAAAAATGAACTGGTGGATCTAACAAATAGAAGCTTGTCTGAGTACAAGGAGAAAAATGAAGGGGAGCGCTAGCATGGGTATGAGAAAGAGTAAATTGGCTACTTCAGTTGGTGCTCAGGATTGTGAAAGCTGGAACCGAGTATCAGGATCAGGTAGATGGAGCATCCCAGTATCATAAAAGCAGTAGCAAATAACATACTATTGCCTTAATCATTGTTGGTTACTTATTGTCAACTACATCCAAGATATAGATCTATGATCTATTACACGTTTTGCAACCACATAAATAAGATCAAAAACCATGACTCTGTGCCGCTGTGATGAGTTTTTAGGTTAGGAAAGGCAAAAACACCAAATTTTCAGTTATCTGATTTGTTGTCATTTCATTTGTGGAAACAGAGCTGCTTCATTATATTTAAATCAACTAGTCACTAAATAAAAATTGACTTCATCTGTGGAAGCATAGCTGATTGACTATATTTGATTTAACTATGTCACTCAATAAAGATTGACAAGTACGATTGACATATCACAGATTTACTTAATGTCGATTTTAATATTAAGATTTCTATATGAACTTAAAGTTGTTTTTGTCATTAGCCAACACTATCAAATGATTGTCTTTTTGAGAATTACTTATTGTTTCACATATGTTGGTGGCATGGTATTATAAATTTGAATTCATATATATGTCTAATTTAACTCCTTAACAAGAATCATGGTTCAATATTTTTATTTCACACCTACTACAAACATGTATTTGGATCTCTCAATTTCAAAGAATCTTCCAACCATGTTTTGTTGTAAAGATCAAGGCTCTACGCACAGATGGAGGGGGAGAGTACATCTTCACATAATTCAAGGAGTTCTGCAAGGCCAACGGGATACTTCAACAATACACAACCAGCTACTCACCTCAGTCCAATGTTGTAGTTGAGCAGAAAAAACGGACACTCATTGAAAGTGCCAAGAGCATGATGGCCCATGTCTCTCTTCCAAAGAAGTTCTGGGTAGAAGTTGTTACTACAGCTGCCTACTTATAGAATCGATCAATCACCAAAGCCCTAAATGACAAGACACCTTATGAGGTGTAGACAGGATTGAAACCATCACTCAAACATATTCGAGTGCTTGGATGCATCACTTTCGCTCAGAACCTTGAGGATCTAAGAAGAAAGCTAAATGACAAGAGCAGAACGATCTTCATTGTCTATTCCCCAGACCACAAGACATACAAGCTCTACAATTTGGATACCGAGAAGACATTCACCAGTAGAGATGTCATTTTTTTGGAAGACCAGTTCATCGACCACAAAGGGAAAGATACTGATAAAAAAGACTCCAGGATCGAGCAATCAGTCAATTCCGATCTAGAGATTCAACTGTAGAATCTCGATGCTGACTCAGATGATGAGTCAGAACCTCAATGAGTCAACTCACATCAGAGGACCGAAGTTCAACCCAGAAGGTCGAACAAGTCCGGAAAGTCTCCATCCAGATTTATAGATGATCCAACGGCCAGCTACTTTGTGCAGGAACCGACCATAGTTTTTGAGGTGATGTCTACTCCTGATGCTGACTAGTGGAAATTAGCGATGGACACCGAATTAGATTCTCTATTGGAGAATCAAACATGGACACTCATTGAGCTGCCAAAGGATCGAAACCCAATTCCATGCAAATGGATATTGAAGGAAAAGTACGACGCTGAAGGAAGACTAAATCGTTACAAGGCCAGGCTAGTCGCCAAAGGCTTTTCCCAGATTCCAGATCTGGATTATTCAGAAACCTTCAGCCCAGTCGTCAAACATGCTTCCATCCGCCTACTCCTCTCCTTTGCAGCTGCAGCAGATCTCGAAGTCCATCAGATGAATGTCCAGACTACTTTTCTCAATGGAACCATCAAAGAGGAAATCTATATGACAGAGCCAGAGGGATACGAACTCAACGACAAGCAACAACACCTTGTATGCAGAATTTACAAGGCGCTCTACGGGCTGGAACAATCACCTAGAGCCTGGTTCCTAAAACTATCAAAGGAACAGGAAAAGGAGGAAATGAAGCGCTACCCCTTTCAATCCATCTTCAGTTCACTGATGTACGCAATGATTTGCATGCGACCAGACCTTGCATATTCGATCAGTACACTCAGCCAGTTCTTGTCAAATCCAGACGTAGTTCATTGGAAAGCACTAACAAAGTCATGAAGTACATCTAAGCAACAAAAACTCTCAGCATCTGCTACGGAGGCAGCCAAACTGCCAACATCCTTGAAGCCTACACAGATGCGGATTGGGCATGAGATGTCGACACCAGAAAATCAACTTCTGGATTTGTATTTTTATACAACCAAGGCTCAATCTCATGGAACAGCCGGGAGCAGACCTCAGTTGCATTATCATCAACGGAATCCAAATACATAGCTACTGCCACAAATGCAACCAAAGAGGCAATCTGGCTAAGGCAACTTCTCGTAGACCTGAACGTTGCACAAACGCTTCCTACAAACATCTATTGTGACAATCAAAGCACAATAGCACTTTCTCTCAATCCGCGATTTCACTTTCGAAGGAAATATATAGAAATCAGGTATCATTAACTTAGAGAGAAATTGCACAACAAGGAAGTAGAATTAATTTTCTGCAGAACAAACTACATGGCAGCAGATTACTTCACAAAGGCTCTATCAAAGGAGCAACATCTCAGACTTAACGATATGCTAAATATGAAGATCAAAGTTTTTCAAGATCCTCATTAAGGGGGAGTGTTAGATTTGTTATGCTCAGTCTTAAAAATCGTTAAGTAATGAGCATCTTGAAAACAGAAGGCCGACAACATGATTTGGGACCTTCACATTTTTCCCTTTAAGTGATTCCCATTTATGCCTTAAAACGATTTAAGGCACCTTTGTTTTTTGCCTTCTTCGCCCTTTTTCCATGCCTTCACAAAAAAAGTGACACACTGGCCAGAATGACTTAAAAACCATTTCTGGACCACCTTCGCCTTTTTCACTTCTTTGCAAAAAATGTTAATGAGAATTTCTCTTTCAATCAGAGTTATCTGCAACCAGAGTTATCACGCTCAACAAGCTGAAGTTATTACTTCAAGCCATTGTACTCACTGTTCATATTTATCAGAGTGCAACTTTTGTCTCACTACTGCGTCGTTCATTTGCGCAAACTGTATGAATTCTTCTACTTGAATATTGTGTTTCCGTTCCTACATGCCTACGCTTTGAGCAGCTGAGCCTCCGCTGTGCTCACGACCACCATTTTACGACAATTTTTTTATGTCACTTCAACGGACATGCAAATTCTTAATGAGTCCCCGTCCAAGTATTGTCAGTTGTATGTTATTATTGGCATCTAATGAGAGGGTGCACATGCCCCTACAACTAGTCTAATATTTTACTAATCGAAACTAACATATCTTACTTAATGTCATGTTGGTAAGGTTCTTGTTTTTCGTGATACTTTTTTTTTATCAACTCTCTATCCTTTTCCTATGTGTTCTTTTTGTACCGTCCATATTTGGTTTTTTTTTCTTTTTGGAAGTTTGTTTGATTTCTTGATCTATTGCTTATCAAGCTTAATTACCTGCTCCTACTTCACCCATATATTTTCCTTTACTTAGCTCTTGGTTCTAAAAAGCTTTTGGAGTTTGTTTGAGTTCATGATTGCCTATTAAGAAGTTGCATTGTACAGCATACTAGAGAAGAATTTTGATTGAAGAATGCTCAACTACCAGACTGAAAGTCTCAATATCATTAGGGGAGGTCCAACCGCTATAAGGGCCCTTTGTAAAGATACTTGTTTTGACTTTTCAACTATTCGATGTCCACATGTCCCAATAATATTTTTACACATGTGCAGGACGATAACGGTGTTTGCCGGACAAATTATTTTCACAAATTTTCGGGCATATTTGTAGCCAGTTCAAAAATCCCGCCGGGCAGAGTCTAGATATGTGATTGGATAATATATTGTTGCCCGTCGGGAAAAGACTGCCCGAGTTTAACTAACTGAAGTTAAACTAATTTGCATGGATGGTTCAACTAACTGAAGTTATCAATCATTTTGTACATTATCAATCGTTTTGTATCTTGGATGTTCATTATCAATCATTTTGTATCTTGCACTGTTATGCAATGGCCGCTTGCAATCGAAGACCGCATAGTGCAATCAATTCGGTCACTGTTTGTAATGAAAGAGATTCTGAAGGGTTATGGATACCATGCACATATAGAAAGTTTCAATGGGTTGTGATGCATCCCTCATCAAAAGGTGCATTTCACAAAAGAAAAAAATCAAATATGGATTACAGAAACTTTTGGAAAGGAAGAATTTTAGAGTTCAAAGTTTCAAAGGGAGGTCAATCCATTTTAGAAGTCTTGATTCAACATGTGTATATGCACAATGAAGTTATGGTAGAGGATGTCAATCCTGTAGATCAACTCAAATGCAATTGTATGTGATGCAACTTACGCTGATTTTTCTAACGGTTGATGATCCACATTCATTATTGTGATATATTTGTGTTAAAATATAATATTGTCTTTTGCAGACTTGTATCCATCGAGCATAAGCGAATGGCAACCAATACAATCACTTGCAGGCATCATAGACGTCATTCATTATGATATCGTTTTACTCTAGTATAAGCATCGTCCTTTAAAGTCACTTTTGGATTCTGGCATTTTTTTTTACAATTCTCTTTATATACCATGCAAAAATGGTTTGAATGGCAAACTAGAAACTCTACCTCTACCACATTTTTTCAGTAAGGAATGGGTTCTCCCCGATTCTACCATAGCAGAAAGTTTTAGATCGAAGTTTTTTATGGACATTCAAAACTGCATGAAATGTAGCATAGGTTCAAAAACCAATCGACTATATTGGTATTTACCATTTGCAATTTTTGTAGATTTTTTTGCTAGATGCAATGTTCGTAAAACAACTACAATGTTCATTGCTAAGGATTTAACTAATGAAATGATATCAGAACTCCTTGATGATCATTGGGATGTTAAAACTAATGGTAGCATTCAATGTAGGGATAACAAATCATCCATGATATTTTGATATCATATAGAAAAACAAATGCTTTCTTTTATGTTTTATTATAGAGATGGATTAGAGATAATAATGAATGGAAAGCATTAGATCAAGACTTTACAGTGAACCATCAAGAGCAAATGCAAATAGAGGTGAAGCAAAATGAGGTTGTTATTGCGACAATTGAAGTGGAGGAGGACTGGAGTCTAAAATATATATGATCAGAACTTACAATGCTCCAATTTGACATAACTCAAAGCTATGGTTTTCAAGTAAATGGAAGAATGGTACGTTTTTGTATTAAATAGTCTATATAATTGTTATACTGTTATTTATTAAAAATGATTTATTGATAGATCATTTGCAATGTTAATGCAGATTTGAGCAAGGCAAGAAGATCATATTCCATGCAAAGATTTATTGTCAAGCATAGAAATTGTCGAAACAAATTAAAGCTTTGATGAATCAGTTAATCTACAATATTGGTGAGCTTAATTTTCTTTGTGAAATTTTAGATTGCTAACTTTTGGCTCCTTTTATATTAACCCACATTGTTTATTGATAAATGTAATTCCATTGTTTTCATGTGTAGGTTCAAGAAAAGTGAAATGAAGAATTGAAATAGCAACAATAGAATATCAAATGATGGAAATAGCAACAATCGAATATCAAAAGACCCAAAAAGTCATCATTTGTACACATTGAATGTAAACTTTTGAAATACCTAATTTTGTATTGGCCTTTCAATAAGACCATTTATCTATTTTTCTATATAAATTTCTTTTTCATGAGCTCTTTCAAGTGTAAGCACAGCTTCTTGATCCGTTGTCACCGATGTTGCATTAGAGAGAAAAATCTTAAGCATCTCTTGTCGAAATTCAAATATGTCATTTTGTGTGAATTTCGGACAGGTGAACTGCAAATCATCAACAATAAAGCCAAATTTTTAAGACATGAACAATTGCAAACAATTCTTTCTCATAGGTACAATACCTAGATTGAGCAGGATTGA
The DNA here is from genome assembly GCA_029204225.1 of Diphasiastrum complanatum. NCBI lineage: Eukaryota > Viridiplantae > Streptophyta > Lycopodiopsida > Lycopodiales > Lycopodiaceae > Diphasiastrum > Diphasiastrum complanatum. The sequence continues at coordinate 4,782,416 of CM055113.1, forward strand.
GTTTCTTACCAATGATTAGTATTGGTGCTGAAGTAACACTTTTCTTAAGCAACTCAAAACAATTATTCATATCCTCCGTCCACTACACTAGTGGACTCTTAGCCCTCTGGCTTAGCTTCTTATAGCCTTTCAAGGCCTGGATAAGAGGAAATGCCAATTGAGCAAATTGGGGTATATGCCAAAAGAAGAATCCTACAAATTCCAAGAAAGACTTGCTTTCCCAAATTATGGTAAGAATTGGCCAATCAATAACCTTCTAAATACAATCGGGCTCGATCTCCACACCTCGTTCGAAACTCTTATGCCCCAAGTAGGACAATTCCTTTTAACAAGAAAGTCACACTTAGACTTTTTGGCAAAGAGCTTTTCCCTCCTTAGGATGTCCAAAACAATCCTAAGATGCTCTTTATGTTCTGCCAAAGTCTTATTGAACACTAGGATAGCATCTAAGAATACCACAACGAATCTTCCCAAATATGGCCTGAACGAATCATTCATCATCTGTTGGAAAGTTGTCGGTGCATTGGTTAGACCAAATGAAAAATCTATAGTGTCCAAAGCGAGTTTGAAAATCCATTTTTGGTATATCTTCTATCCTAATGCGTATCTGCTGATATCTCAACCTTAGATCTATCTTGGTAAAGTACTCAGCACCACCAAGATAATCTATTAGGTCATCCATCCACGACAGTGGATATCTATTCTTAATGGTTACCTTGTTCAATTTCTTATAATTTATCCAAAACCTTATAGTCTCATCCTTCTTGGCCATCAGAACCACTGGTAATGCCCAAGGAGACTTACTAGGTTGTACCCACCCCTTCTTCAAGTAATTATGTAATTGCATATTTACCTCAGTCACTTCCAATGAACTTTTCCGGTAAGGACGTTGTGTGATCGGAATTGAACCAGGTATAAGTTTAATTTTATGATCAGCTGTCTTTTTGGGTGGTAAACCTACAGGAAGGTCTATAAAAACATCATTGAATTCTTGTCTAAATTCATTATAGGCTTCAAGCTCTGTAGTGTTCTCATTGGGTATATTCATGACATTTATTAAGTTTATTATCATTGAAACAAATGAAATCATTGTGAAAACATAAAAAAAAAATTCAATTCAGAATTCTTCATTATTGAATTAAGTTCCCGTTTAGAATAGGATTAACATTTTTAGTGTTAGCACTTAAACTAGTCTTGATCTTAATTAAATGACCCTGATGCATAAAAGATAAAGATTTTTCAACCAAATCAATTTTCAATGACTTATTCTTATCAAAATATCATTGTTGCTCAAGAACAATATCCACATTAGATATTGCAACAGTATAGAATTCTAGTTTTTCAGAGTAATCCTGTATGTGCAATTCTACATCAGGAACAACATAATCTATAAACACGGAATTGATTTTGTGAAGATTATTAAAATATTATCTTCCTATCTCGAGTTTGGGGTCATGTCCATGATAATTTCCACTAGATTTCATGTTGTACATATAAAGAGTTTGAATTGAGCATATATTCTTCTAGTGTAGCTCGTATTTGAGCTAGATAGGTTCAATTATGATGACATGCAGATGTTTAGATAGCATGCAAAGTCTTACTGTATGCATGCAAGCCACATGCAACATGCAAAGTAGTTTTTGTGATCTACACATGTCTAGGCAATTTTATGAGTTGACATGCAGTACATGCACCATACATGCATGCAGTTACACATGTGGATCTTTGGTAGGTGAATTAGTTCAGTTAAGTGGACTTTCCATGCAACTCCACTGTGAAGATGTGTATTTATTAAACAACGAATATACATCCGAATGAAGCAATATATATTCACATAAGAAGACAAAAGCTGGATACATATATAATGAAGGGACCTGCCTATATTTTTCGCGACATACTAAATATCGCATATAAAGGACAAGTCCTCAACAATGAAGCGACATCTACAACAACCCTTAAATAAAGACACTTACATGAAACGACGCGATTCGAATCGACAATTCTAACTATAGTAATCTAAACTCAGGGTTAGATACATCTTTGCGGTATAATCTACATACGTGTCAGATATATATTGGTTAACCTTATTCAGTAAAGCGACACGCCTCTAATTTATAAAGACGTGATTGTTCGCTCTGAAGATGATAAAGAGAAGACACGATTCAGTCTTACTCACCAGGAGATATAGTTTATGTATTCGCTGAGAGATAAAAGTTTATGTACTTGTGAGAGATCTTCTGAAGTACTCTAACAATCTTTCTTATATAAATCTATCTCTGGTCAGACAGTTGCATAAGTACATTACAGTCTATGCTGTGAATCCGTAAAAGTGTTCTAACGAACTGTCTTAAAACTAACTTATTCGTTCATTCGAATATTTGTTCGACACTCGAATACTTGTTGGATACCCGAATAACGTCTATCATCAGAAGTCTATCTCAGTCATCGATAGAAAAGTATGTATATAACTGAATTGATAGTCCCTGTCTGAAGAATTGAGATAAGATATCTGTATTCTGAATATCTCCGAACATATGTTTCTAACATATTCGAAGATTATACAAGAGATTTAACTCTGAGGAGAACACTAGTTGTTGAGGACTACTGTTTAACTTTTGTTAATCCAAGAATAGGATTAACTTATGATCACTGATGAACGAATACATCGAAATCAATCCGAATTCTTGCCGACACCTTAATCAGATAGAGTGGAGTACATTCGTACTACTCTGATAACAATTCTCCTGTAGAACGCCAATTCTTCGATTCGAAAGAGAAGACTGATATTCCAATTTTAAACATTCATTTATCCATTAAGTAATACTGGTTACTTAACCCATATGTCTGTTTGACAACCAGACTAATTCTCCATTTTATATCATACGAATAAGTCAGAACAATATCAACATTATTCCATAAAGAAGCTATCCTCTTGGGGATTCGACACTAAATACTACAAAACTATACCAAATACAATTGGTATACCACGACATAAAAAACCAAATTTTGGCGCCGTTGCCGGGGATAGCCAAAAACAACCATGTTGATAGAAAACTGACAAAATCATCGTCATTAATAAGTATATGTCAGACAGAGCTTCCCGACTCGAAAGATATCGAAAGATTCGAGAAGATTTTTTCAGAAATTTATCTGGAAGTTCTGATAGAGCTGAAACTTATTCGGATTTATTAAAACCAGTTGCCAAACTAAAACCGAATATGGAAGGCCCTGCACCCCGACTTTCTTCAATTTCGAAGATCAGATACGATTATTTCAAAGGAACAACCTCAGATGATGCGGACAGTTATGTTTCGCAGTTCGAATCAATTGCGAACGCGTATAATGAAGGTTCGGAGGCGGACAAACTGAGGATTTTTCCTGGTCTTCTCAGAAAACAAGCACGCATATGGTACAGCCAAGTCGAACCAGGACGAGTGGCTACATGGTTGCTGCTGAAAGATGCGTTTCTACACCAATTCAGAGAAATTGGTTATTCATCCAGAGTACTCGGCAGACTCAACAACATAGAGAAGAAGAGTCGAGAATCTCTGAGAAGGTATACTCGTAAGGTCAAGAATCTTATTGGAAAACTAACTGGAGTATACCCCGTTGCGATGCAGATTGAATGGTTTCTGTCAGGTTTACCACCGAGTATAAATCGATACTGCAGACAAGGTGATACGACTATCTTAGCAGCAGTCATTGCAAGTGCTGAAAACTATGAGACTTCTAAGCTTGCTCAGAAGAGAAAATCAACTAGACGAAGTCGAAAGTCTAAGCATGTTTCCAGTGGCAGTGAAGAGGATTCGAAGTCTGAATCCAGCTCCAGTTCCTCCAGTTCATAATCCGAATTACTCGACTCATCCGACTCTGAGACTGATGAGAGAGAACGAAGTAGTAAACGAAAACCCAAACGAAAGGACGATAAAAATTCCGAGATGAAGCCAACAACATCAAAGGTCGAAAAGATTTGGAGGAGAGATCTTGCAGATATTAACAAAAAATTCAACGATCTAAAAGTTCAGATTTCAGAGGTTGCTGACAAGAGACCGAAATCATCTTCTTCCAATTCAGGACTATGGTGTACGAGGTGCGGTACATCAGGACATTCGAAGGAAGATTGCAGAACAGTGAATATATCTTACGTTGAAGATCCAACACAGGAGGTGCTGTTTATTTTTCAGAATAATGATACAACAACAAATTTTGTTCAAGGCACGACTACACCGTTCCAGCAATCCAAACCCAAATTCGGACCGAAAAGATATAATCCACCCGAATTTGTAACATCAACAACAAAGACTTCGAATTTTCCAAGACCAGTTTCGGGCAATTGTTACAATTGTGGAGAACCAGGACATTTTTCACCAGACTGTCCGCAACCACGGAAGCCAATTGGGTATGTACCTCTCTGTTCGAATTGTAAAGAACCAGGCCACAAATATCCTGATTGTCCCCAACCATAGAGGCCAAGACCTAAATACCAGTATGTAGCGACACCTGCTGCAATGGTAGACTCGAAAGGAAAAGTTTCGGCAGATGCTGTTATACAAAAAATTGATCTTGTGGAAAACCAATCAACGAGGACAACTGACCAATCTTGGCCAAGTGATATGGAAACAATATTCAAAGTAAAAACGAGGAGTTCTTCGAAAGATGCCTTGAAAACCAACTCGAAAGGTTCCTCGAAGAAATGCAGAAAATCATCTAAGAAGAAGGGAACGAATAAATCCCTAACAAAAGAAGATATTAAAGATGATCCCGACTATGATCGAAATGCTAAAAATTTGTTTTCAAAAGATATATCTGCAGAAGCGAAAGAAATAATTGAAGAAGAACTACAAAGAGCAGCTACAGAAAGGAAAGTCACATTCGAAGACGGGAACGAATCAATTCATAAAACCAAACTGTCGGAAGCCATGATTGACAAGCCGATATCGAAGACGAGAGATTACGATATCGTAACTGATATTGGTTCTCTTCGTCCAAATATCACATTCGAACAATTGTTGGCAGACAATACTTACTATCGCAGGCAGTTAAAAGGACTTTCTACTCCAAAGAAGAAGAAAAGAAAAACCTTGTCAGAATTAGGAGTATTATCTATTGATTTGGGAGATCTTGGCGCACCGGAAATCGACATTACTATTAAGGGATGCTTAATCGAACATGTGCCGATTGATTCAGGTTCGAGCGTCAATATTATTACTGAAGAAACTGCTCACGCTCTGGGTTTGACAGATATTCGACCAACCAACCGAAATATCAAGTTGGCAGACTCAACACGACGAAAGCCTGTCGGAGAGCTGGAGAACGTTACTGTGTATATACAAGCCAAGCCTTTTACCATGAATTTTATTGTTATCAAACCAATGGGTTTGCCTTCTTACTCTGTGCTAATCGGAAGGCCGTGGCTGTATCAGTCAAATGCTAGTGTTCATTGGAAGTCTAGGGAATTAAGATTTCAAACTGGCGAGACCAATAATCGTGGAAAACCAGCAGAGGAGATCATTACCTGGAATAAAGATAGATACGAAGGCGAAACTCCTATGACCGACACTAGCTATACTTCGGAAAATTCTTCTTATGCACTAAATATCTTCTCTAATGTTTCATATGTCGAAGTTAAATTTTTCGAATGCTATGAGAATGATAACGAATCAGATAATGCAGAAAAATTCATCGAAGTTTGCAACACAGAACTAGATGAACTAGTTATTACTGAAGACGAATCAACAGATTCGTACGAATCGGATGACTCGGACGAATCAGACGAAGAAATTAAAAATAAGAATCAGTCTGTCGACACGAACCTATCTATGGAGACAGCAATGCGCGAAATTCATGGATATTCAAAGTCTAGTATGACAGAAGGTATGATTTTACCTGATTCAACAGAGCAAATTGAACTTGCACCGGGCAGATGTGTCCATGTTGCAAAGTCCTTGGGAGAAACTGAGTTATCTAAATACATTGAATTGCTTAAAGAGTATCAGGACATTTTTGCATGGTCGCTTGATGACTTAAAAGGAATTCCTGCCGAATATGGTGAACATCGAATTGATGTAAAGGAGAACGCTATTCCTGTTCGTCAGAGACAGTATCGACTTAATCCAAAGTAATCTTTAATGGTAAAAGACGAACTCAACAAATATCTAAAAGCAGGAATTATTTATCCTGTCTTAAGTAGCGAATGGGTGTCACCTATTGTGGTAGTACCAAAGAAGAAGACTGGCAAGATTCGTATATGCCAGGACTTTCGAAAGCTCAATGCAGCTACACAGAAAGATCATCATCCGTTACCATTCACTGATTCTATTCTGGATCAGGTAGCTGGACAAGAACGATATAGTTTCTGTGATGGTTTTTCAGGCTATAATCAAGTTAGAATGCGGAAGGAGGATAAAGCGAAAACCACATTCACCACCGATTGGGGCACTTATGCCTACAATAGAATGCCCTTTGGTCTCTGTAATGCGCCAGCGACTTTTCAACGAATTATGATGCTGATTTTTGCCACGTTTTTACGATTTTTTCTCGAAATATTTATTGACGACTTCTGTGTATACAGCGATAGCAAATCTCATATCCAGAAACTGAAGCTAACCTTGCACAAGTGTCGAGACACTTGTCTGTCACTCCATCCCGGAAAATGTTTCTTCGGAATGAGAGAAGGCATTCTTCTAGGACACAGAATATCCAAACGAGGGATCGAGGTCGACAAAGATAAAGTCGAAATAATACGGAATTTGCTTATACCAACAAATCTTCGCGAACTTCGAGCCTTTTTGGGACATGTCGGTTATTATCGAAGGTTTATCCAGAATCATGCCTCAATATCTGCAGCACTTACTCACTTATTAAAGAAGGAAGTGGTGTATCTTTGGACAGAAGAACACCAAAAAGCTTTCGAAAATCTTAAACAGAAACTGAACAATGCACCGATCTTAAGACCACCTAATTGGTCAATTATATTTCATTGTTATGTGGATGTGTCAGCATTCGCTATTGGTGTATGTCTAAGCCAGAAGGACGAACGGAAGAAAGACTATCCAATATATTATGCTAGTCGACAACTCAGTTCTTCGGAGAAGAATTATTCGGCGACAAAACGAGAAGCACTTGGAATGATATTTACAGTTAAGAAATTTCGGCATTATTTGCTGGGGTATGCTTTTATTTTCCATGTGGATCACTATGCTCTGAAATATCTAGTAAACAAACCAGATTTATCAGGACGAATAGCTCGCTGGGTTCTGTTATTACAAGAATTCACTTATACAGTTGAACTTCGCCAAGGGAAATACCATACCAATGCGGATTACCTTTCACGAATAAGCACTAGAAAAATTGAAAACCCATTGAATGACGATTTCCCAGATGAAAATTTGTTCGAGTTATCTTCATCGAATTCTTTTTATTCTGATATTATTGATTATCTCAAAGATCAGATATATCCTGATGGATATGACTTGGAGAAGAAAACAATGTTTCAATACAAAGTTGCACCATATACAATTATCAATAATATCCTGTATAAACTTGGTGCTGATAATCAATTAAGAAGGTGTCTTGAAGCCGAACAAATTTCGAGAGTCATCCAAGCCTTACATTCGGAAGATGCCGGAGGTCACTTTGCCCTCAAAAACACTGTTAAAAAGATATTGAATGCCAAGTATTGGTGGCCTACTATGTTTAAAGATATCTCGATCTATATTCGATCTTGTGATCCATGCCAAAGGTCTGGTAAACCAACTAAAGCAATGAATTGGCCATTGACACCAATTTTACCGCTCGCACCATTCGAAAAATGGGGGATCGACTTTGTCGGGCCAATCAAACCAGTAACCCGACACACCATGTGTCGATATATCTTGGTAGCAATGGATTATGCGACAAAGAATGTGAAAGCTGAAGGAACGAAACGAAACGACTCGAAGACTGTCGCAGCTTTTCTTTTCAAATCTATTATTACACGATATGGTTGTCCTTTAGAACTTGTCAGTGATCGAGGAACACACTTTCTGAATGAAACAATTCGACACCTGACAAATTATTTCCAGATCAAACATAGGAAGACAACACCTTATAATCCGAAAGCTAATGGGTTAACAGAGAGAGCAAATGGCATATTATGTAAGATCCTTAATAAAATTTCTGTTGCACATGCTTCAGACTGGGATCAAAAGTTACCCTCTGTTCTCTGGGCATATAGAAACATTGAAAAGATCACTACTCAACAGACCCCTTATTATCTTACGTATGGAATGCATCCAATCCTGTCTATCGAATTTGAAATACCTACCTTCCGAATACAAGCAGAACGGACAGAGGCAGACTGTACCAACGAACGGTTATTGATTATCGAAGAACTTTCGGAAGCTCGAACACGTTCACTCGAACTTACAAAGAAAATTCAGGAGCAACGAAAGATTAAATATGATTTTACACTTAAGATCTGCGATCTTAAGACCAATGACTTTGCCCTTGTTTATGATAGTCGTCACCAAAAGTTTCCGGGAAAACTTCATATGAAATGGTTGGGACCGTACAAAGTAATCGAAGTATTCGAGAATGGTTCGGTACAACTTGAGTCACTCGAAGGAGAACTCCTACCTACACGTATTAACGGCTCCAGACTCAAGAAATATTTTATTTAACGAATATCATCCGATCATTCATTCGAATATCATCCGATCATTCATTCGAATACCACCCGAACATCCTTCGAATACTATCATCCGAACATCATTCGAGTCTTATTTGCGTATTTATTAATATTTATTTATTTTCATTTTTATTTATTTATTTATATTACTTATTTATTTATTTATTTATTCTATTTATTTATTTTTATTTGTTTATTTATTTATTTACTTATCGACTTAATTACTCATTTATTACTCTCTTAAATTCAAACGGTCTTAAGATACTTATCATGTTAACTTTCACCGTTGTCATGAAGATTTCGTTAGATACCGCCTTAAGTATAGGTTTACAGTTGTCAAATCAACTATGCCACGTCACCATCCTCTTCTTCCATCCTTTGTTACCATAAACCCCTTACCTTCTAATTTTTACTCTTACACTTTCAAATTTTCCTTTGTGCTTACTTGCGATCCATTTTCCTCTTCTACGATTGCGATTCTTGCACACAACCATCCGACAAATATGGATACGAGTTCAAGCAGCGGCATATTATGGAAGGTTCGCGCCTCTATTCGGCTGGCGTCGATTCAGTCCTTGTTGGACCGTTGCCGGTTGGGTAACATGAAGGTGGACCCCTCTATTGTGCTAACCAACGTCAGTGAAGAATTCGTGAATTCTATCCACGAAGTCACTGATGTTGATTTCAAGGTCAAACTGCGCAACACCGCCTGCTTGATCAACGAAAGAATTTTCTCTACAGCCCTTGGATTACCGACCGATGGAGTCTGTAATTCAACTTCCAAGGATGCTGTGGAGGAAACAAAATACTTCCTAGCAAACTGCTATGTCCCCAGCAAGGGATACAAAATCTCGATGACGAAGGACACTCAGCTGAAGCTGCTTTGTAAGTATGCCAATCAAGTCCTGTTCATCACTGATGCTGATGCAACTATTTCAGTACAGAACTTTGGCTACTTACTAGATGCGCTTGAGGGAAATCCTGTCTGTTTCGGCCTGATTGCCTTCAAAGCTTTTCTGAGGTGGGTCAAACACAGAAAATTCACAGTAGTCGGAGCTCATATCTCTCGACTCTGTGAATATCTTGGAATTCTAACGGAAGCCGAGCAGAATAGCTTAGTCGACAGACTGGTTCCGACAACAAAGGTGGATTTCTCAAGCCTTCTGCAGTCAGCTACTCCAAGTATTGCAGCAACAGCCATGGAAATCACAGAGGAAGCAACTCAAAAGGAGCCTAGCACTGGCTCAGAACCAGTAAGATATGAAGCCTCAGAAACTGAGCCTATGCAGGACGACAGTGCTGCACAAGCTCATTCGCAGGAGAGTCCGAGCCCACCATCTCTCGAAATTATTACAGAACCGGGGCAGGACAGAAGCAAGGCTGCGGATGAAGACACCACCGAATCAGAAGAAGACCCTAATGCATTTCAGAATCAAGGGTTGGGTGATCTTTCTAAGGGGGCCAGACAAATCATACAAGAAGTTCGAAGGTATGATATGAATATCCAACGAGGAATGAAGCAATTATTCAAAACATCAGATGAGATGAAAGAGAAAATCGACGAGTCGAAGACTCGAATCGAAACGCTCGAAGCAGACAACGCGAAGTTGCTTGAGCGAAATCAATCATTGGGTCGACAAGTTCAACAGTTGACCCACGAAAATGATTCTTTGAAAGCGACAAACAAGGCGATTGATGCCAAATTTGCAGAAGTGCAGAAATTCTTTCATGCTTTGCAGATGGAGCATGAGAAGGTCAAATCTGCTAATGAAAAGTTGCAGATATCACTTCAAGAATCTGCCCTGAAGAAAATAAAGACAGAAACTGCCTTACAACTATGCAGCACTTCGGGCACTGCACAAATTGATCCTATGAAGCTGAATACACTTCAGGATCAGATACTCGAAAATTTTCGCATCGATTTTCTGCAACCCCTCGAAGACGACAAAGCTCTACTCGAAGAGGAGTTAGCAGAGCTGAAGGAGTTGTCGGCAATCGGAGGTTGTACCGGGCCAGATGCACATACCGAATATACAAAGGCTCTGGACACAATCGAACAGCTGTCAACTGAACTTAAATCTGTAACATCTTGTTTGGGAGTTGCTGATCATTTGGAGTATGCACAGGCATTAGTGCAAATATCAGACCTGCAAAAAGAAGTAAGAACTTTCAAGCAGCAGCTCGATGATCAGAACTTCGCGATTACACTTCATTCGCATGAAACGACAGAAGTACAACCAAAGACAAAGCGCACAAAAAGAAATCAGTCGAAGGTATGTGCTGAACGTTTCAAAGTTTTTTCAAAGAAATTTTGGAAATGGACGCCTCATCACCTTAATGTCGAATTGCAATGGCATGTCGATTATTTGATGCTACCAGGCACAGTAGGCATTGCCTTCGACGATTGGAAAATTGAGTGGGAAAAGGACGACTTTCTCTGGTTATGGGACTAGTTAGACATAGAGCAGAAAGGATGCTTATGCTGGGCAATCCTACTGGGCAAGTTTAAAGTCTGTCCATTCGGGTCAGTCGAATTGTATATAGGATCAACCTGTATGTATGCTTTAGAATATATTCGAATCAAAGGACTACAATTTTTGGAGGTCGACGATCGAAAACGACAATTTTGGAGACGACACTGTCAATTCGAACTGTACAAACCAACGGAGCGTGCGGACATAGCAGCATTCGACAATGCGGGTTTGCTGATCAATATAAATATGGCGTATCCTGAACTATATGAGATCTACATTGACTGGGAGCGCAATTTTGCTGAATATTTTGCAGAAATCAAACACAGTCTGCAGGATCGAACGAAGTCCCGTGCTTATAAATTATTTTGTACATATTCTTATCGACAGTTCGGCACATTCGCAGCAAAGACCTTATTTTTTGTACAAAATTTGTATATTGAGTGTAACTATTTACAGCATTCAGCACGATTCTTTCGAGAGATCAGATTAAGGAACGATTCGGAGGAAGATATCAAATTAGTACAAGAATTATTTGATGGCACTCTTCTTCCGATACGTTTAGAAGAATTCGGAAATCTTGCTATTGGCAGATACTCTCGTTCTCGAGAAAAACTATTGTTACTCGAATGTCAAAGGGATTTAGACCTGGCTCAGCAATTATATGACAAGATGTATAAAGACTAAAGAGTTCTTTTTCCAAATTCTTTACCTATGTGATGCTGTGTCTGATGTTTTCAAATACTTGAAGGCAATAACCATCAATTCGAATAAAGTACCTACTGAAGAAATATCTTTTAAAGACGAATTGATCAACGAACCGAACATATTCTTTTCTAATCAACGACCAAATCTCAAAAAGAATACTGTTTGTTCACGAGGACGTTTCACATTTGAGGAGGGGGATATGTGAAGATGTGTATTTATTAAACAACGAATATACATCCGAATGAAGCAATATATATTCACATAAGAAGACAAAAGCTGGATACATATATAATGAAAGGACCTGCCTATATTTTTCGCGACATACTAAATATCGCATATAAAGGACAAGTCCTCAGCAATGAAGCGACATCTACAACAACCCTTAAATAAAGACACTTACATGAAACGACGCGATTCGAATCGACAATTCTAACTATAGTAATCTAAACTCAGGGTTAGATACATCTTTGCGGTATAATCTACATACGTGTCAGATATATATTGGTTAACCTTATTCAGTAAAGCGACACGCCTCTAATTTATAAAGACGTGATTGTTCGCTCTGAAGATGATAAAGAGAAGACACGATTCAGTCTTACTCACCAGGAGATATAGTTTATGTATTTGTTGAGAGATAAAAGTTTATGTACTTGTGAGAGATCTTCTGAAGTACTCTAACAATCTTTCTTATATAAATCTATCTCTGGTCAGACAGTTGCATAAGTACATTACAGTCTATGCTGTGAATCCGTAAAAGTGTTCTAACGAACTGTCTTAAAACTAACTTATTCGTTCATTCGAATATTTGTTCGACACTCGAATACTTGTTGGATACCCGAATAACGTCTATCATCAGAAGTCTATCTCAGTCATCGATAGAAAAGTATGTATATAACTGAATTGATAGTCCCTGTCTGAAGAATTGAGATAAGATATCTGTATTCTGAATATCTCCGAACATATGTTTCTAACATATTCGAAGATTATACAAGAGATTTAACTCTGAGGAGAACACTAGTTGTTGAGGACTACTGTTTAACTTTTGTTAATCTAAGAATAAGATTAACTTATGATCACTGACGAACGAATACATCGAAATCAATCCGAATTCTTGCCGACACCTTAATCAGATAGAGTGGAGTACATTCGTACTACTCTGATAACAATTCTCCTGTAGAACGCCAATTCTTCGATTCAAAAGAGAAGACTGATATTCCAATTTTAAACATTCATTTATCCATTAAGTAATACTGGTTACTTAATCCAAATGTCTGTTTGACAACCAGACTAATTCTCCATTTTATATCATACGAATAAGTCAGAACAATATCAACATTATTCCATAAAGAAGCTATCCTCTTGGGGATTCGACACTAAATACTACAAAACTATACCAAATACAATTGGTATACCACGACATCCACTATAGGAATTCGAGTCTCTCTCATGTAGGGAAAGCTGGGCATGTTTTGCCATATTGTAAATATTGAGATTTTGGTGTTTTGGACTCATTCTCTCTACCCGAGTTTTCTATGTATTATTTTCTCTCTCTACCCGAGAGCAGCCTCTTTTTTCCATACTGAACACTTAGAATTATTTCTGACATTCATTTCTCATAGTGAAGAGTTAGATTTTTTTATCAGATGTATGCCATTGTGCTCTTGCCTTAGATTTTTCAAGCATACTGTTCTTTGATCAATCTTGTGCAATCACAACACCTCAGTAAGATCCTGTGAAGTTCACACGTGCTAAAAAAGTCACAGATTTTCGATGCCATTGTCACACAGTATTTTTGCTCACTTTTTCTAGTAGGAAGGTTTAGCGTTTGCACCAAATATTTCATGGTTTTCTTAGGATTGTTGGAATTGGAATGTGTTTCATTAACAACTTCCCTATCCTTTCTCTTGAATTGAAAACCTTTCTTTGGCTCATTAGGCTGGTGACCCCTAGATGTCATCAAAAAATTTTGTAGCCCTGATAGCATCCTCTAGGGTTTTTGGATGGTTCCTACGAACATCCACTTGGTAATCTTTTGGTAACCCATCAATAAACATTAACATTTGTACCTTTGGTGGAATGTCACTATAAAGCGGATTCAAGTACTCATGAAAATCTTGAATAAATTGTTTCAAACCTTTATTCTCTATTAAATGACTCAATTTTTGAAAGTGTTCATAGTCATCTAGTGATAGGAAGTATTCCCTAAAGCCTATGCAAAAATCATCCATGTACAAGGTTGATTGCCTTTTGCAACTAGGTCATCCCACCATACTAAAGAACATAGTTACAGTGGACAACTTTTCACATTTAGGGAATTGATTCATGCCAAAGTATTTGTTCCATACATTAAGCCATGAACTTACCACTTGCAAGTTCCTATCATTCTTCTCCCCCTTAAACAATTTTACGGGAGGTAGAACTACATGCTTCTTCTAGTTGGCTAACCTAGACTCTAAGTCTTGGTTCCTTTAATTAGTTTCAAGAAGCTATTTATTAGTGGCTTGAATTTATTGGTATAAAAGTTCAAGAGCTTGTGCCACATTAGATGGATTCGATAGATCAAATGATGGGTTTTCATTGGCTTGATCCATTGAAGTTGCTTGTGTGTTTTCCTATTATGCAAATACAACAACAAGTAACTCCAATTAGAATGATAGAAATGCTTCAATTCTTACAGAATCCAATGAAAATAAAAACATTTTTTTCTACTCATTCAATACTTATTGTTTGTAAGCTCAATCCAAGCCTACTTTTTGAAAGCTCAATCCAAGCTTAAGAGAAAACTACAACAAGCAATTTCCTACTTTTGCCTCAATCCAAATCAAAACAAATCTTTATGAAAATTTCAACTAACTACTTCAAGTTAATGTTTACATAAAGTTCTCATTCCAATTCCATTTCCATTTGTCATTTCAAATTCAACACAAATTTTCACATTTCTCACTCTCCTAGTTCTTCAAATCCATGAAACTAGTGACTAGAAATGGAAAACTAATTATGTTCTATGAAAACTTCACTTTTCAGATCTGTTTTTCAGATTTACAGGTCTGAAAATCAGAACTTCAAAATGACAAAAAACAGAACTTCAAAATCTTTTTTATGCATAAAAGTACAGTACCTTTTCCAGCAAGTGATGGCCTTGGTATGGATGATTTCTGCTAAGCACTCATTCCCACTGGTATATTTCTTTTTCTATAATGCTATTGATATGCATCATTTCGTCGATGATGTGTGGGGTGTCAATATTGGGAATGTGTCCCCCTTCCAACCGGTCCTAGGTAATGGTGTGTACCCTAGGATTCCTCTCTTCGTAAATATTGTTACTACTCCTTTTCAGTATGGAATAATGGTTTGTGCTGGGCATACGTACCCGAATCCCTTGTGTAGTTTTTTTTTTTCTATTTTCCACAATCAATCATTACTTCCCATTGTACCCATCCTTCCCATTACATCCCACCACTACATTATGCATATAAAATTTATTGTACAATAAGCGTTGTTGATGGTAATGTCGAACACAGATTTAAGTCATACGATAGGGGGGGGGGGGGGGAGAACTCTAAAACTCACAGAGTAATCCTCACAGTCTAGTAGGTTGAAATTTCAGGTAGGGCTTGAATTCTCACCTACATCTTATTACTAAACCCAACATATCTGAAATTCAATAAGATTTTCATTTTGTTCCATCTAAAGTGAACTTTTCATATTGTTAACGGTGAATCATTAACATTGGCTTTTACACTTTTGTGGTCTTTTCTCAGCCTTTCCGTGCTCATGTGTTCGACCCACCTTGGGAGTTAGGGCAGGTCGAGTGTACACCTCCCAAGGCCCGTGTGTTTGAACGGGTGTTCTAAATGCGGAATCTTTACTATAAATATGCAAGTTTTCCTAGCCCAAGAGGTATGTTTCACCCTCGCCAGGTGTAAAAATAACCTCTATGTTTCAAGAGGGTCGGTTAATTCTTTAGTTGATAACACCATGATACAACAATTCAAAAACTAAAGATAATTTTTCTTTTCTACTTAGTTTCCACAACAACCAACAATTGAAATTTATACATTGAATTCTCAGATCTGAATTTTTACTTCAAGCATCCACCTATGATTGTTAATATTTCCAACCCTATTTCATGCTTCATGATCTTAGATGACTAGCAACAGAAAATCTCTCATAAGGTGTATTCCATTTGATATAGAAAATCTCACTTCCTTCACTTGGACAATAATTTGATCAGGTCACAAAACAAAAATGTCAACAACACTTCTTGACAAATGACAAAAGCATCCTTCTATGGACTATTGATTTTAGTGAACACACTCATTCTTATGCCAAGATTGTAGAGGAGAGTAATAACAACGATATATTCTATATGTGAATTAACCAGATAGCTTTGCATTTTCTAGCTTCATTCTGCGTAACTCCTATGCATGCCACTTCAGGTCAACAAGTAGTGTGTTAAACTCAATTCTACATCAATACTAGACATAATAAGAGCATCATTTAATAGTAGACAAGTCATGCCATACATCCAATACTCAGAATGTCGAGAAGAAAAATACTCACAGCTTACTGGAAATGGTCGCTCCCTCACAGCTTACTAGAAACGATTGCTCCCTCCCTCGATTGCTCTGTCTGTCTGTCACTATGTACTGGCCTCTTGATTTCAGCTTCCTTCGGATTTTCTTCCTTGTTTGATTTCTACTGGTTCATAGTGTATGTTGACTTGATCCTCCTTGACTTGTGAAGATAGCCTGTGGTGATCTCGATCTTATGTAGTTCTGACAACGTACTGGTAATGTATCTGTAGCTTCATTGTCTCAATGCTCTGATGTATGTTCGTTGATCATTCTTGCTTCTAATCTGGCTCGTTGGTTTTCTCTTCTCTGTTCTTTCTAATTTGCTCACTAGGTGGTGGCAACCAGGTAGTCGCACTCTTAATTTCTTCAATAATGACCTCACACAGACCGATGCCTTCATGGGATGATGAGTGGATCAGCGACTGACAACATATGAGATGTGGAGACACAGCGGGTATTGTTGATAGCATATCATGTTGGGTCAGTGATGGCCTGGCCCACCAATCCTGATTCAAGAGTTGACTACCTGCTAAGGACAATCAAGGCTCTAAGATCAGACAATGGTGGAGAATATATCTCTTTTGAGTTTAAGGAGTATTGCCAAAGCCAAGGCATTGAGAAGCAATTCATCACTCCTTACAGTCCTCAATCTAATGGCTTAGCCGAGAGGAAGCCGTACCCTAGTTGAATCTGCCAAATGTATGATAGCGCATGCATCGTTGCCCAAGAGATTCTTGGCCGAAGCTATCTCCACTGCAGCTTATGTCCAAAACAGATGTTCGACCAAGGCCCTTTCAGGCAAGACACCCCACAAGGTGTGGACAGGCTCTAAGCCTTTTGTGAAGAACCTAAGAGTGTTTGGGTGCATTGCCTATGCGCAGATCCCAAAAAACACGAGGAAGAAATTGGACTTCCAAGGTCTTAAGACCATCCTGATTGGATATATTTCATCTGATAATACATACAAGCTGTATGATCCTGATACCCAACAAATCTTGTATAGCCCGGATACAACCTTTATTGAAGATCAGTTTGTCGACATCAAATACGACTGTCCAAGCTTCTGACTTAGATGTGTCTATTGTTGACCCACTTCGTGACATCAAATTAGACGAAGATGTTGCTGCTACCCAGCAACAAGTCCCAAGAGTGGTTCATCAGTCGAATCCTCCCAAAAGATCAAGCCGAGTGCGCAGATAGCCCACAAGGTATACTATTGAGTCTGCATGTCTCTTGATACAAGTACCGACGACAGTTGAAGAGACACTCAGCCAACCAGACTCTGATCTATGGAGAGAAACTATGGATAGAGAGTAATCCTCTCTGATCAAGAACTAGACATGGTCACGAGTCGAAGGTCCTATTGGCTGCAATATCATTGATTGCAAATGGATCTTCAAGATCAAATACAATGCCAATGGAACAATTGATTGAAGGACGGCAAGACTAGTAGCACGAGGATTCACTCAAATCCCGAAAGTCGACTACAGCGAGACTTTCAGTCCAATAGTCAAACATTCATCGATCCAAATGCTCCTGTCTTGTGTTGCAGCTACCGATCTTGAAGTACATCAACTTGATGTACAAACAGTCTATTTGAATGGAGTTATACAAGAAGATATCTACATGATCCAGCCCAAAGGATACGTTCTGGAAGGTATGAAGAATCATGTCTGTAAACTCCACAAAGCACTTTATGGCTTGAAACAATCTGCCAGAGCTTGGTTTCAGAGGATCAATACATTCCTCATCGAACAAGGATTCAAACCAGACACTGCTGATTGCAACGTCTATTCCAAATCAGAACAACAATCCTTCATTATCATCACCTTATACGTGGATGATACATTGCTCTTTAGCAACAATACCAATTTGGTCAAGGATTCTAAGCAGATGCTGTTTTCAGAGTTCGACATGACTGATCTGGAAGCTCACTTCTGTCTGGGCATTCAAATCCACATAGACAGCTAGACAACTGATTTAAATCACTCAACAAAGGTATCTTCACAATGTTTTTAACATATACAATCTAATGAATTGCAAATTAGCTCACTCACCGATGGATCCAAACCTGCATTTGTCAAAGGACCAATGTCTCCAGACCAAGTAGAAAGAGGAGCAGATGAGAGAGCATCCTTATCGATCTATACTTGGATCTCTCATGTACGCAATGGTCTGTACAAGACCATATATCTCTTTTGTAGTAAGCTCACTCAGTCAATATATGGCTAATCCTGGCATGACCCATTGGAAGGCTCTCATAAGAGTCATGAGATATATTTGAGCTACCATGGACCAGTGCATCTACTATGGAGATGTCAGCAATGACAATGTTCATCAGCTCAGTAGATATTCTGATGCAACCTAGGGAGGAGATGTAGACAATCGTAAATCCACATCTGGATTTATGTTCTTCTTCAATGACGGTCCTATCTCATGGAACAGTCGTAAGCAAACCTCTATCGCACTTTCTTCTACAGAAGCAGAATATATTGTTGTTTCTCAATCTATTAAGAAAGCGTTTTGGTTGAGAAATTTACTGTCAGACATTAATCTATATTAGTATAGCCCTACAATTTTATTCTGTGATAATCATCGTGCTATTGCCTTATCGGCCAACCCTAGATTTCACTTTAGGATTAAGCACATTGAAATCAGATAGCACTACATCAAAGACAAAGTTCTCACAAGGAGGTGAACTTAACGTACTGCAGAATGCAGGACATGGTTACAAATATATTCACGAAAGCATTAAGTGTTAATGCACACAACAAATTTTGTGCATTGCTTAGTCTGAAGACACAGATCCATATTAAGAGGGGGTGCTAGATTTATCTCCTCTACTCTCCTAAATCCCATTTTAATCTGCCTCCATTCTTGTTGCATTTTTACTCACTTTATCGCACAGTCTGCATATTTACATGTAAAATAAGACAAACAAATAAAACGCGACTGTCTGCCTAAATACAAGTAAATTCTCACAAGCGAAGAAAAGACGAAATCTTCACCAAAGTTCATCTCAGCAAAAGCTGACGTCACGGCCCTTTTCACGCTCATCCCATGCAACTGTGCTAACAGACTTGACAACGAAAGTAGCCACCCACGATCTCCTACAGACAACACATCCACTTTGTACTTTCTTCATCTGCACACTTGTAACATTGTGTACATTGAATACCATTTGCGTATTCAAATAGATGAGAGAGATCAAGAGAACAAGTGTGTATAAATATAGCATCAGAAGCTTGTCAGAGATATAGACCAACTAGATGTCTTGCGCATTGATTCTTTATTTGTCAGTAATAGGTTCATTTCTTTTACAGATTGAATTAACTTTGTAAAGCATGCGATTTCGTCCGCTATTGTCTTGTGCCCTACCGCATTATTGACATGTATATTTTTTTATACTTAATCTGATAACAACTCTTTGTTATACGTTCAAATTTGTGTCAATATTGCTATGCTTAATCTTCATTCTGTCTGACTTTTCTTGTTGCTCAATTTGGTAATCTATTCTTAGCGAGTTATTATTAGTCTACCTGTTGATGACCAATATTTAGTCTTGCCTTTCACGAATCATTCGCGACTAATTATAAGTTGAGCTCAGTCTAGCTCTTTTGCAAATCATTCGAGACTAATAATTTCTGTAGCTGTTCGCGACAAATTATTCTTCTGGTGTTTTGTTAATATTTGGTTACATAATCAGAACGACTGTGATTTCTATCACTAACGTTCAGTTCATTTTTTATAGGTGTAGTCATGCTTAGGAAAGAAGTTATATAGCTCATTCCGTTGTGCACGAACACATTCTGTTCGAGTTCATTTCTCGTTCGAGTTTCGAGTTAGGCTTCACATCAAACATGACATTCGCATGGACATCTTAGGCTAGTTCAGATACCATGTTGAATGTGGGAAAGCCACAAAGTATGATTTTGATCTCCTAAGATGTGGTAATTGCACATAGATCACACATAGATTGAAAACCAAGATCTATTCCATAAATCTAAGGCAAGAGCACTTTCTATCATGCATAGATCAACCAAACAAGTACATTCACACATGTGGAGACTTTTCAAAGAAAAAACTAAGTATGAAAATGCCTTCCTCTCTCTCGAGAGAGAAACAAATTTGACTAAAAATGTGTGGAAATATCAATAACTCCAAAATTTTACATTACAAATGGACTATTGCCTCTATATGTAGCTACTCGAGGTAGAGAAGCATGATTGGACCCCTTCTTTTCCTACTGCTAAGTAGCTTGCAAGTTGAAAAAAAACAAAACAGATAACAGGAAAACTGAGATTGAAACTCTTGAATTTCACACGTGTGGATTGTCCACTACATGTACTTGTGATCTCCTAAGGTGTGTAGATGCACCAAGATCAAGACTAGATTGAGATTCAAGATCTATCTTTGATTCTATGGCAAAAACACACTACTACATGCATTCAATCACTTCCAACTCTCACTCACACGTGTGGGAAGTGTTAAAAAATAATCTAAGTAAAAACAAGCTACTCTCCTCGGGTAGAGGGAGAAAAACCATCATGAGCTCTCGGGTAGAGAGAGAAAGCTAGAAACTCAATAACTCACAAAATCCATGAAATCACCAAATCAATTAGATCCAAAATGAGGAGTACAATGATACTAGTAGATCCATGAGCTACCACTATGCTTAACTATGATTGGACCATACTTTGTCACCTCTTGATCCTATTGGACCATTGATCCATGCACCTCTTAATTCTATTGGACTATATTCAAGCACACCTCAATTTCCTATTGGACCTCACAAGGTTCCACCTCTAAATCCTATTGGACCTCTTGGAATTCATCAAACAAAAGCTTTACACTTGTCTACACTCTAATTGGCACGTGTTTAGCCTCTTACTCTATTTTGGCTCAATAGTGACATTACAAGTGGAAATGCATAATTTGCCATCTATGCCAATTTTATTCCTATCAACATCCTACACCTAGATGCTTGATGTAAAAAACATAAGACCCCTATATCTGACATAGATAATCTTTTTCAATTCTTCACACTCCTCCTAAAAAATTATCTATGAAGATTTGAACATTGATCTTGATATAACTCCAAGATTAGATCTATGCTTGATGAAAGCACTTTTGCTCAAAGGCTTGGTGAGTAGATCGGCAATACAAGAGGACGAGTTGACGTACTCCAAATAGATTTCTCCTCCAATAAGCTTTTCTCTCACAAAATGGTGTGCCACTTCTATGTGCTTGCTTCTTGCATGAAATATGGGATTATTGGCAAGAGCTTGGGCCGAGATGTTATCACACTTGATCATTGGTAGATCATCCTCCTTGATGCACTTTAGCTCCATTAATAACCTCTTGATCCAGACCACTTCTTTGGTAGTTGTAGTGAGTGCTTTGTACTTGGCCTCACATGAAGAGAGAGATATAGTATCTTGCTTTTTGGAAAGCCAAGATATTAGATTGCCTCCAAGAAAGATAGTGTATGCAGTAATAGACTTTCGATCCATCTTGTCACTTGCAAAGTCCGAATCCGAGTAGGCAATAATGGATAGATCTTCACTTTTATAGAGTAGAACATAATCACAAGACGAAAATACATATCTTAGAATCCTCTTGGCCATCTTCCAATGATGGATCTTAGGATCTTGCATAAATTGACTCAATTTGTGCACACAAAAACTTAGATCGGGTAATTGTAAGCCAAATCAAGGAGCCTACAAGACTCCTAAAAAGTGTGATGTCCTCAAAGGATCTTTCATCACCTTTATTAGGATCTTTTACAATTTGCTCCATTAGAGTATCTATGCTCTTAGAATTTTCCATATGAAATTTTTTCAACATAGAGTGAGCATATCTAGATTGGCATATAAAGACATGATTTTCATAAAAATCAATTTCTAGGCCTAGGATGTAATGCATCTCTCCTAGATCTTGCATTTTAAACTCACATCCAAGTGCTAGCTTGGTTTCATCAACTAGCTTGATACAACTTCCACAAAGAATAATGTCATCAACATAAATTAGAAGAATGACAATATTGCTATCAACAAACTTTAGATACATGGAAGGATCATAGTCACTAAGAGTAAATCCTAGTGAGATAAGAAAAGAATTAAGTCTTGAATACCATGATCTTGGTGCTTGCTTGAGTCCATAAATACTTTTGAAGAGCAAGCACACTTTGGACTCATCCTTGATGAATCCTTGAGGTTGTTCCATATAGATCTCCTCCTCAAGATAACCATTTAGAAAAGCATTGGATACATCTAATTGGAACACCTTCCACTTGAAAAAACAAGCAAGATAAATAAGAATTCTTATTGTCACCATCTTTGCAACGGGTGCAAAGGTCTCCTCATAATCAAGACCATGGATTTGAGCAAATCCTTTGGCATATAATCTTCTATGCTTGTTGATGGTGCCATCGTGATTGAACTTGATCCGAAATACCCACTTGCAACCAATCACATGCTTGCTGGATGGAGGATCTACAAGCTCCCAAGTATTGTTGGTGATCAATGATCAACATCTTATGATCAAGTATGGAATAGTTATCTCTCTCTCTCAAGCCTTTGAGCTTGTACACTCTTGAGCATTCTAGCTCAGTTCTTTACAGTTGATTAGAGATTGCTATTGCACTTATTGCTTATCAATAGTTGCACTTAATTCAGACTTACATTTTAGCCGTTCAGAAATAACTTAGAATACGCGGCTTTGATCTGCAACTTCTTGTACTCATCTACATTTGTTTCGCTTCCATATTGAATCAATACTATCTTCTAATTGTGTTCAGCTTCATCTCAGAATGTATGTATTTTTGTAGTTTCTCGTGACTAATTATTTGTCTAATGTTTCGCGACTAATTATTTGTCTAATAATTTGATGCTTAATGTTTGGCTACATAATCACTATAGTACTAATGATTTCAAAGTTAGTTACTATAAAATCAAATGTGATTTCTATCACTATTGTTTTGTTTGAAATTGATAGGCATAGTCATGCATGAAGAAAGAGAATGATAGTTTATTCCGCTACGCACGATAAGTTCTAATTCATGTCGTTCAAATTCTTTTTATTCGAGTTTTTTTTTTTTGAGTTCGACCTATCTTTCCCACACGTCTTTCCAACAACTAGAACCAAGAGCATATACTTGATGACACAACCACTTGTTTTCTAAAAGATTTGGAAACAAATCTAAGCCAATAATGAAAATAAATATGTCCCTACTATAGGCATGATACAAGACAACCATTGCCTCACTCCAATTTTGAGATGTAGAAATCTCAACAAAGCAAGATGGTACATCAAGTAATGAAAGAGAAGCAAAAGTAAATGTGTTGAAGTGGATACAACCTAAAAATTGCCTCTCTTATCTATGTATTGTGAGCCACAAATACTTGGCCTTGCCTCTTGAAGATCTCCTTGGAACCAAGTGTTGAGAAAACTCGTCAAGCCTTGGCAAATCCATCATATACTTGGATTTTTGATAGATTTGAGAATCCTACCATCATCCTCTTGATTGAGATTAGATCCTCCTTATTCCTTTCATGCAAAGGAATATTGACAAATCATATGGATCTAAAGATCCCCAAACTATCAACTATTGCAATCTTCATATCAAGCACCATTGATAAGAGATACTTCCAATTGAAGACTTCAAATAAGAAGTCACATGAAATCACACCATCTTTGCTTATACATGATGAAATGAGATCATCCAAATGAACAAGATAAGAGAATTGCTGAGAAGTAGACCTCCTTGGCAATAACTTTCCACGTGCTTTTGCCAAAGCACCATATTCATAAGCCTTACCATCTTGGAACATAAGTTGAGGTAGATCACTTGGCCTCTCCTCCTTGAGATGATCCCAGATCATATTGGCCACACTTCCACAAGGATTAGCATCAATTTTGAAAATCCTTACCACATCTAGTTTCTCTTGCTACCACATCACCATCCCTCTCAACCAAGCAACAATCCTTTCCATAATCAAATTGGAAACCATCATCTAGCATATTGCCAATACTAATGAGATTCATAGTGAGATTAGGCACAAAAAGTACATCTTTACGAATTATAGTGGATTCAATACCAATTGGTACACTACCAATTCCTTCTATCTTGCATTCACCATCAATAGGAAATAATATGAATTTCATTAGGAAAAATATGGACTCAAAATTGGCCCTTTAAGAAGTTTGACTTTAGAGAGAGGTTATGTAGAGAGAGAATGAAAACCAATATTGTTTGGTTGTCGTTTTTATAGTTTTTGGTAATGCCTACATTCTAACTACTATGGTTAAAACTAGCTCTAACTTTAGGCATTAATTAGTTAAGCATGCTTGTAATAATAGCCAAACATTATTGTTCAGCCAATAATTATATTACAACTTGGTACCTGCACCAAAAAGTAATGAATGGTCTATCAATAAAGCCTAATGGTCATCGAATTCCGTACCTAGAGATACGATACGTTCATGAAAACTCGTGAGGGCATTCATTTCTGAAGCTCTGCTCTACATAAGCACAAACATGACCATAAAAAAACTTTATGTTCTGGTTACATTCGAATTTCACGCCCGATTACATTCGATATGTACAGACAACAGACAATATCGATTCAGCATGCACAAGTATGATATATGGTACTCTAATTGTTTGTCCATGCGTTGAAACGATATTAGTACAGATACATGCAATATCGATTTCGTGCGTTTGACCTCTCGGTCTATGCGTTGATTTGCTTGGTTTAAGTGCTAGAAGAGAATTTTGAGTAGTTTCAAATCTTTGTGATTTCTCTTTAAAAACATTTGTTGTTGTTCAAAGGAGTGCACTCTGCATTGAAACATGTTGAAAAATAAGATCAGGTCATTGCTACATGGCAACATCAAGTGGAGTCATGTTGTAAGCCAATGACAGGCTTATCTCAAGTAACTATTCATTGTGGAAAGTTGACCTTTGCTTCAAAAAATTTCATAAATTCTAGTGTTTTATTAGAGGATTCTTGACACACAAACATAAACCTTGGGTGAGCTTCATTAGTGATCGTTGAATATGTTGTCCAGATTTTGGAAATCAGTGTAATGGCAATTATTCAAAATCTGAAGCAACATAGCAATAGGAATCTTGAAGATGTACTTGCAGTGGCTATGTATAGTTTGTTTTCGACTTTAGATGTCTGTCAATTGCTATTTTGATCTCTCTCTCTCTCTCTCTCTCTCTCTCTCTCTCTCTCTCTCTCTCTCTCTCTCTCTCTCTCTCTCTCTCTCTCTCTCTCTCTCTCTCTCTCTCTCTCTCTCTCTCTCTCTCTCTCTCTCTCTCTCTCTCTCTCACTCTCTCTCTCTCTCTCTCTCTCTCTCTCTCTCTCTCTCTCTCTCTCTCTCTCTCTCTCTATCTCTCTCTCTCTCTCTCTCTCTCTCTCATGCAGCCAGCTTCAGAATTCTGCTGCTATCACCTTTCCATTTCTACCCACAACTGGCATGGAGCCTAATCACGGGGCTGCCAAGTTGCTTTTGTCATCAGTCCAGTCTGCTGCTTCCTACCATTCAATATTAGTGTCTTTGTTTCATTGTTTACCACTAACTTTGTCACCTTATAGTAGTTTCAATCTCAGTTTTCCTGTTATGTGTTTTGTTTTTTTTCAACTTGCAGGCTACTTAGCAGTGACTTCACTCTTACTCATTCAAGCACATCGTCTTTTCCATCCCGAAATGTGGATTTTTTATGCCTTCTTTCTCTATCTCAAAATTTGATTCCATAATTTTTGCACATGAGAAAGTACATACAAGATAAAAGAAATTTACAATGCCCTTTGTTTCGATTCATTGGTTGCATAAGCATCCAAAAAATCATGTCACATTTTGTTGTCACATGTAACTTATACTAGTTAGTTTCTAGCAACTTCATACACAAACTAATTTAGTGTCTAGATTGGTAGATTTCCTTAGAATCATTAGGTGAGCCATCAAATATATGGGTACCAAGCTAGACAACTCGAAATATGTTTTCACTGTAAGTTTCACATGCTACTTGAACGTTCACACTTCAATAATTGCTACCCTTTGTAATGACCTTCATGAAATTTGGCAAAATCTAGCTTGGATACTTTGTATTTTCTTGTACGAGATTAAATCTCACATGTGTGGAGCATGTTCCCACGCGTGGCAAATAGTCAAAACTAACTTAGTCATGTTGAGTTAGGGGTACTTGAAATTTTAGAGACATCTATTCATGTGTAAGTAGGTGATAGGGCCTTTTTTAGCATTAGAGGCAATTTGTGCAAGTACACATGTAAAGGCTTGATTTAGCCAAAAGTAGAAACTGATGTAGCTCGAGTTAGGTTAGACTACTTACATTTGTCAAGTTGAGATTGGATGTGTGACTCATCCTTATGTGTTGGCATGAGAGTTAGTGACCAAGCAAAAATCTAGAATCTATCAAAATGGTCCAATCGAGATTAAGGGCTCATATGTCACTCAACCAATAGGATTTTGAGGAGCCCTCTACCTCGAATAGCTACATATAGAGGCAATAGTCCATTTGTAATGTAGAATTTTGGAGTTATTGAGATTTCTACACATTTTGAGTCTACCCGAGAGGAAGGCATTTTCATTTTTAGTTTTTTTCTTAGAAAAGTCTCCACATGTGTGAATGTACTTGTTTGATGTATGTGTGGTGGCCTAGTTGCTATAGGTTTCCACAAAATCAATGAATTAAGTAGTATAAAAGGTTTGATCGTTCTCCGAGAGAGAGAATAATCTCTTCTTTTGTATGATAAGTGTATGTAAGAAGGTGAATGGAATGTGATTTGTAATATTCACAATGAATACTATAGTGATATGTCTGTGTATCCAAAAATATTTGGATAAATTGGATAAATTCATCAAACAGAATCGAATTGGCTAATGATTCCTCTTAATCGAACACAAAGAATTAGTTCTTACCACAAGAAGCAGACATAACAGAACATCAAACAAATTCATTATTTGAACAGATAGCCCATTCACAATTGAAAGAAGTTTTGCTTATGGTTATCCTTAACAGCTTTAACTAAATGTCTGAAAATCCAAGCTAGAGTAACTGAAATTCAGTAAGAAATGAAAAGTATGTGTGACGCAGACAGACAAGTATTGCAAAAAGTTACAGATCATTCAGAGTGTATTCACTCAATTGATAAGAAGTAATGTTGTAAGAGATGACAGAGGGAAAGAATGCTCAAGCTTATAGAAATTGGCTCTCTCCTCTCTATTGATACTCAAATCTATGCGTCTGTACAATGGCACAAAGTGTGTACCTTATAGGAACGATCACTGGTCTGAATGTCGTTTACCAACCATTAAGATGTCGGTTGATATCCACTAATGTGTCTCTATAGAACGTCACGAGTTTTAACTTAAAAATGAATTTACAAGATGCAAATAGGCCTTTACATGAATTTAGGCACTATAGCACATTCACATGTATATAAATTAAAAAATTTTACAATATAAAATAATAACTTTGGATAGTGTGGGTTCATGAGGCTCCACATATCCCCTTCCTTAGCTGTAGTGGCTCGCAAACAAATTCCTCATGTTCACCTTTGTCGCTTCCAGCTGGCTAGCTTTTTATGGAAAATGGCTTTTGCTCGGGCTTCATTTTCTTCATTAACTTGTTCTAGGGTCATCCCTTTTGTAGCAAGGAAATAGTTATTCTTCTGATTGTAATCTTCCTAAAAAGATAGATTTGGATAGCCTCTCATTCCACGATTGCCCAATGGTGCCAGAAGGTTGTCGATCAATGTGTTATTTACAAGATGAGTGTACCAACTATCCTCAGACAAGAATTCAAACATCTCA
The DNA here is from genome assembly GCA_029204225.1 of Diphasiastrum complanatum. Classification (NCBI taxonomy): domain Eukaryota; kingdom Viridiplantae; phylum Streptophyta; class Lycopodiopsida; order Lycopodiales; family Lycopodiaceae; genus Diphasiastrum; species Diphasiastrum complanatum. The sequence goes on from CM055113.1 coordinate 4,810,684, forward strand.
GCAGAAGGGACAATTAGTGAGAGGGTTGCATATGTATATTCTGGAAATTCCTCTTTAATGTACAATTGTTGAATGGATAGAAGTGCATAGAAAATGAGAGAACCAATATCTACATAATTGTAAGTACGGTATGGTCTGATTATTGGATTAGTGGAGCGAAGTATATTATTTGCTTTAACTTCCTCCAAATAATGAGAATAGTTAGCTTCCCAATCTGTGTAAATTCTCCACAAATCAGGGAATAACATTTGACTAGAGAATCTGGAAGGGATTGGATTAGGGCTAGGAACAACTTTGTTAACATCAAAAATATTAATTGAGTCTAGCTTATCTTGATACTCATCTAGAGCAGAAAAAATATTGTTTTCAAATGTTTTTAGATACTCTAGAATATATATATATATACAAAGATCCTATAACAATGTGGATATAATTAGTTTGCACATTGAACTTATTTTGAACAATGGCAAGAGCAAGGATACCTTTTTGGTGCACTGTTAGCTTGGCCTAAAAAGTGTTCAAATTAGAGAAAGTCCAAGGACTTTCCCATTGTTCTTTAGTATAGCCAAAATGTTTTGGTAAAAGAAGGAAATCCATTCTGTTAGAAATCAATGGCAAACTTCATTCTAAGAGGTACATTAATGTTGACAGATGTGACCAGCTGTCATTAGCTGTAGGCTAGTCTATTAGTCCTCGTAGGTTTTCTCTCTCTATCAGGGGTTCAAGGTTTATTTGTACATTTTACATTCTGTATGAGTTAGTGTGATAGAATGATAGTGCGTGTTCTTCTTCCGCCTTCTTGTGGTGATTGCTTATGGTGAATGCTTAATGTTGCATATATAATTATTGACATGGTATCAGACGATAAACCTGCATGCCTGATCAGTGGATACAGCATGTCACAGGCTCCGCAATGAAGTGAGAAAGTCCTTCACGGGAGGTGAAAGCTTGGAAAGACAAAAACGGCTAGAAAAAATCCTCCTTTGGTGCATTTTGCAGGTTTGGAGCTCAGAATCAATAGTGGGGAACGAAGACACAGTCCTGGAGGCATCAGAAAGGCCAGGGTAGCATCAGACAGATTGAAAATCTGTTGACACGTTTCACGAATTGAATCTGCACCAGTTAATACTAAAGTGGATGATGAACTGCCAAATGCTGCGTTGTTCTATCTCGAAGCAGTACCTGAGTGGGCGGCATATATTGTTGTTGAGTACTTGATGCTTGGGCAACCGAATGACTCTTTGACAAAAGTATAGAAAAGACAATTGATTCATAAGGCTCAACCTTATCAATTAATTGGAGGACAATTGTATCATCGTGGATCAGATGATATTTTACGAAGATGTGTTTTACCGCATGAAGTAACAGATCTAATCATGTTTTCACATGATGGCATGGGTGGAGGACACGTCTCTATGGATATTACTTCAGAATCCAAAAATACCGGGTTTCCGACATCCCGGACACTGCATTTGAAATTTGAATGCCGAAAGTGATGTGGACGTTGAAATCCAACATTCCACGTGGACGTTGGATTTCGATATACATTCCACGTCCACAGTCCCGTAATGTGAACAATATCACATTTGCCTAAGTTAACATTTGCAATGTTGGCCTAAGTTGCCATTTGCAAATGTTTGACAATTCTATAACATTGGCCTAAGATGGCATTTGCATAATCTTTCACACGTTGTTTAGGAAGAATATAAATCCAGATCCGAATTCACAAGTATCTACATCTCTTGCCCAGCTTGCATGTTGATGTCCACTATGAATGTGGAGCTTGTTGTTGTAGGAGTAAATCAACAATTGCAATGCTAAAAAATAAACAACAAAATATTTCCTCCAGCAGTAGATTTCAATATTTGACTTCTATTTCATGGTAATTAACAACGATTTGAAAGTTAGGAGTTCTAGATCTAGTTCATACAAGGCCTTGGTATTATTTTTATTGGAATCAAAATCAAAAACTTCAACTGCTCATAATTTCATATAACTTTAGAAGGAGAATGATTTCAACTTTAGAAGAGAAAAAAATTAAGGCATTCACCTCAAGTGAAGGCTGGCATGTGTAGGCTAAATGAGGAGATGCAGTATTTGATGTTTGAAGAAGAATCCTAGTCCAAGAAATATAGTCCACAAATCTTTGCCCATATATAAATATATGTTGCAGCCATGAATGGAGACACTCACTTTTAAATAGAAAGGGCCTTGAAACAAAGAACACATTTGCAAAAAATTCGACAATAGTTGGCAATGTGATTGTTTCTCGAAAGTTGTGGAAACAGAAACTTAAATTGCTCAGAACCTTAGAACTCCACATGACTTTAGGAGAAGATTCATTTACATTATTGGAATAGAGAGAGCATTTTTTTCATTGCTCTTTTCATTTTTTGTATTGTGGAGGGATAATAGGAGAGGAGGAGACTATTGCTTCATGAGCTAGTATTGTGATCTTTTTTATGTAATGTGTGTGGGCACATGAATAAAGGTTATTGGCATCTTGTTGATCATATGTAGAGCTCATGTGAAATGCTTGAATAGAACCTTAAATATCTTGGTGATGTAATGAAGGGGAGTGTGATATTGTGGCTCATTGCATTTTGTTGTCTTCAAGTAGAATCAAGCTTGGTGCTTTTGCTTCTTGTTGACAAATTTTAACATGACAGTCCTACTTCATGGAGCAGTCAATATTGTCCAACGCAACACGTGACGTCTAGATCCATTCATGTTGTTGTGTATTTACTCGCATTGTCACACAATCTGCAGAAATACATGAGAATCACAAATAGGTATCTACGTGATAGTCAAGCTATCAAGTCAAACTTTTGAGGGAGTCAGGCCAGTCAAACTATTGAGAGAGTCTCGACAATCAAACCATCGAGTTGAAGTTTTGACTCCAACTCAAATCGACAAATTATTTATTGCCGACTCTCTAACTCGAATCGACAAAATTGTCAACTGTTTCCAGCTCAATTCGACAAAAGATTGTCAACTTTCTAAATAGAATGATACCACTAAATAAAGAGATAGCAAGCATAAAGCTACCATATTATCTTCTTGTCATTGTAGCAATTGTAAATCAGATTAGCTTTTGCACACATAGTTATCATTGCTATTGTATTGTGCTCATTGTAATTTCTTGCTAATTTGTACATGCTACTTTTTGTATTCAATCTAATGTCTTATTGCATTCAGAATAACGTCACCAATAGATGTATGTTTTTCTAATTCATCTTGTTATGTAATACTACTCTCGTATTGATTTGTCTAAATTATGTATTGTTTTTGCTTCTACACATTCAATTATTTTGTGTATGCCTATGTAATCAATTGAATATATCCTTATGATTTCAAAGTCTAGATCAAGTAGAGCTTAGAAGAATTCTGAGCTTGAATTTGTTAAGCGTAGTGCATTGCCACTACAAGAGGACGAGTGATCATGAAGGCTTTTTTTGAGCGTTTCTTTGAAAGATAGGTTTTAAAATGAGTCACGGGGGCAGCAAAATGCTCAAGCCTCGAGTCTGATGTTTGGCCTCGGTATACACCTACCAAATTTGCTTGTTTTTGAATCATTTATAGAGAGGGATATAAAGAGGGTTATGAATTCCGTAAGGGCCTTGGAACATACATTGAAATACTAAACCTAATTTGAGGAGTATACCGAGGTTGACGCTGGTATAAGCCCACCAAATTTAGACTTGTTTTTGAGACATTTATAGATAGGGTCCAGGCGGCCAGAGGCATTCAGGACACTCTGCTAACCGAGGGTGATATCGAGACTGATGAAAAGTAAACCACGGTATCAACATATTGGATTCCAATTCATATCATTATTGGTTGCCATATGCACAAGTGAATATATAAATTTATCTATCACAAAAAAATGATGATCACAAATTGTGTACTCACATCAATCGACTTCTTGTTCGATGTCAAGTAGTCAACTAACAAAGCGTAATTGCATCTGTGAGCATATGTTTAGTATTACAATGAATTGAAATACATCGTATTGTCTCACTTATTCATTTGGTGGTCCATCGTTATCATTTGCCTCATTATCATGTGAAAAATCTGCCAAACCAAATGAGTCTATCTCTAATTCTACCCAAATATCTCCTACAGCTTCATCATTAATAAGTTAATCTTCAAAAGTTAATGGCAATGGTGACGACGAGTGAGATCGAGAAGGTGTGCCATGTGTCGTCAAACCATCCGATGATGATGCATAACACTCAATGTCATCATTAGCTTGTGAAGCTTGCACATGATCATCCTCCAAAAATGTGTCATCGAATCCTCATCACAATCTTGTTCATGAGGTGCAGTTGGCAGTGCCATGTCCTTCACGACATCTCTATCTTCAAGATTATTTTACTTCGAGGGGTGACTTAAATCACATACCACCATTTGGGATCTAAACAATCAGGGTGAAAGACCACCTATAATTGGTCGATGTTACCATAAACGTTGACTTGTAGTTAGTATCCATACCTATGTTATAGTTTCTTGGGTATTACTATACACAATATACATTTTTTGCAGTACATTGAAAATCGATTGATTGACAACAAAAGAGCATAGATATCTTGAAGACATAGAAGAAATGTACCTGCTCACATTGATGAGGAAAAACAAATGTATCGCTTTGATTTGTCCAAAGCTTGGTAGAATCGATGGCAAAATAACCACTCTCATCTTTCATGACAGTTGCATTGAGACCATTGCAAATAACTTTGAACCATTTGAAATCAAATATGAAAAAAACTGAATTTCCTAAATCCAACTTCGAGGATGTCATTGGTTGTCCCACAATAATCAAGTTGAAGTTCAGACCATGATGAAATACTTGACCAAGATTAAGAAGGTACATGATTAACTATGTAATCCAAGAAATCATTGACCATGTGGATATAGAGAGTATACACTAAATGGATCATTAGCATCTTATGAGAACTTGGTGACCACCCTATTAGTGTAGGATATTGACAATTCCCTGAGTCTCATAGCTGTCTCTGAGATGTCTCCACGCATCCTTGGAGTTCTTGGCATATCGTACTCTTCCTATTGCACTGTCACCTAGCACCAAGCATATCGTCAGGTATGCATGCCTCTCCTTGATTCCCCAAGCTCCTGCTGTAGCTGCATCCATGCAAACCCCTTCCTCGTCATGATCTACAGCATCGCTCCCATCCACTACTCCCCATAGCCCTCTCTCCTCGAGGATCAATTTCATCTTCCTACTCCCGTTGTCGTAGTTCATCCCTTCAAGTTTCTCAAGGACTCGTGAATCGCTCAATGGACTGATTTTGGTTGTCATATCGACCTTTAGGCAGACTATAATTTGTTCTGCTTCGACCTCACTCACTTTCTCCTTCATATCCCTTCTATGGTACATATCGCTTTAAAAAATGATTACACTACCTCGTGATGTGGGCCCATAACCTTTGAAAGATCATAATTCTGTATGTATCGGAATCAACGATTACATACTAGGTAAACAAAACTATGACATGCAGCAATCAAACAATGAGAGCATTCATCATGGCAAGCTAAATATCTGTACGACACAGAAGATACGAAATGCAGAAATAAAAAGGTACTTGATAGATTCGATCCTTGGGTACATATACACGTCAACAGGTGTCAGCCAAGAAAATGCACATCTGTATGTGCCAAGAACCTACTTACTTAGGGCTGCCCATTCTACCTTTGGACACATGCCTTACATAACTGCCAACTCGTTTCACACTACACTGACTTCAAAAAAACGGTTTTACAATTGATCTGACAGTAAAGGGACGGTTGAGGCTTTAACTCTACTTTTGCACTTCCATATTGAGCCCTTAAGGCCATCAGTTTATCTTGCCACCCCTCAAGTTTGCCCACATTCACATTCACAGACACTTTGAGAATTTCTAGTTTTTGGAGTTCAGTGATGGACTTGTATGCAGGACTTGTATACAGTACCAGACTGGATATTTGCACGACAGTAGGGAAGTTAAGTCAGCTTTTGAATAACCTAGGCATAGCACATTGGAATGCAGGAAAGAGAGTCCTAAAATATTTACAAGGAATAACTGCACATGGTATAATCTATAGGTTATGTAGTTTCGAACTGGGGAGGAAATGAGGATGATAGGACATTCAGGTTATACATTCATCATGGCCAATGCAATAATCAGCTGGGCAAGTACCAAACAGAGATCCATGACTCTATCCACCACTGAAGCTGAATACATGGCTCTATGTCATGCTTCAAAGGAACACATGTAGACCAAGAATATTATTAATGAAATAGAGATTAAAGTAGATAGTTTTGTTTTACAAAGTGATAATCAGGGTTTTTCTTGTGTAAAATTGGTTGCTTTCATAAGAGAAGCAAACATATTAGTCTGCAATATCACTATGTTAGATATATGGTACAATCTGGAGAATTTATTCTGAAGTATTGTGCTACTAAAGAAATGATAGCGGATCTCATGACCAAGAGTTTAGGTAAAGAAAAATTTCAGTATTTCAGAGATCTGATGGGAGTTAGAGAAAATTTCTTAGTAGAATGAAGTTAAATTGTGGGAGAGATTGTTGGTAGCAATTCAACTGTTAGGCCGTTATATGTTGAATGTCACACCCATGTGAAAAATTGGCGGATGTTAAAAGAAGGGTACCTGTCATCAACAATGACATGTAAAGATCTTTGATGATGAGTAGGATATAAGTAGAAGCTATACGAACATGGATGCACTATTTTTGCACATATGGCAATAGGATTAACTCTGGTGTTAGCTTGCATAGATGAAGCTTGTGGAATGCTCATGCTAACATTGTTCAAAGTATTGCTATTCAAAAGACTTTGCCAAGTTTGATGGATCTTCAAGAGATCTTGATCAATGAGGTATAGGCTCCAAGCAAGAGGTGGACCTACATCAACACTTTAAGAGGATGCTATGTTCACAAAGGGAAAATTCAAGGGCAAAACCAAAAGTAAGTGGTCTAAAGGGCAAGATCAAGTGGATGCTTCTTCAAGTGGCAAAAAGAAGGATAGATCAAAGCTCAAGTGCTTTAATTGTGGCATCAAAAGACACTTTTCAAGTGAGTGCTACAGAAGAAGAGAGATCAAGGAGACAAGCAAGGTAATCTTACTCTTGATGAGGATGGTTTGGATGTTCAAGATGCAAATGATGATGATTTTGTGATGTCTTCATGTATGCTTGCTAATGATGGAGATCTAGATCCTTGGTGGATTGATAGTGGAGCAATGTCATGCATGACCTTTCACAAAGAGTACTTCACTTCTTTGTTGGCATATGGAGATGACAAGAGGGTGATCTACATGGCCAATGATGGTGAGTGTGCAATCAAATGGATTGGCACAATTCCTATTTCTCTCTCTACAAATAGGAATGTTCATTTGGAGTATGTCTTGTTTATTCCATCTATTACCAAGAATTTGCTTAGTGTGAGCCCAATTCTAAGTAAGGGCCTCAAGGTGGAGTTTGATGGAGATTCTTGTTTGATCAAAAGGAAGGATGTCTTGATTGGAAAAGGTAAAAGGCAAGGGAAGTTGTTTAAACTTGATGCTTGTGTTATTGCTAACCAAGTTGGATGTGTTGCAAGGGAGCAAATTTTTATTCAAGAGGTTTGGCACAAAAGGATGGGACACCTCAACTTCAAGTCATTGGAGGTAATGGCAAGGAAAAAGGTTGTGATTGGTCTTCCAAGTTCCTTAAGTAATGACAAGCATGTTTGTGAGTCTTGTGCTTTGTCTAAGTCACATAGACTACCTTATACTAGATCTATTTCTAGATCTACAAAGCCTTTACAACTTGTACATTCAGATATTCATGGATTTACTACAATTAGCAATAGTGGAGCTAAGATGTATGTAATATTCATTGATGATTTTAGTAAATTTTGTTGGATCTATCTACTAAAGAGCAAGGATGAAGTGTATGATGTCTTTGTCCAGTTCAAGAATGCAAGGGAGAACCAATTTTCCACAAAGATCAAGTGCTTGAGAGGTGACAATGGTGGTGAGTACATATCTAACAAGTTCAAGGCCTTTTGTGATGAGCATGGGATCAAGAGGGAGTATACAACATCAAGGACCCCACAACAAAATGGAGTGGCTGAAAGGAAGAATAGGACTTTATGTGAAAGTGCTAAAGCTATGAGGTTAAGTGCTAATCTTGACAAACCATTTTGGGATCAAGCTTTCTTGTGTGCCAATTTCTTGTGCAATAGGTGGCCGAGTGCTATTTTGGATGGAAGGACACCTTTTGAGGTGCTATTCGAGAGGAGGCCGAGTGTAAACTTTCTAAGAACCTTTGGATGCACATGCTATGTCAACATTACTCTTGATGATAGAACCAAGGAGGATCCATCTTCAAGAAGAGATATTTTTGTTGGATATAGTGAGGTGAGTAAAGCCTACAAGGTTTACATTCCTTCTACTAACAAAGTGATTGTTGGTAGAGATGTCATTTTTTATGAGGGGAACATTCGAAAGGTTTCTTCAAGAATGATTGATGGTAGAGTGGATGGATCTAACATTCTTGATGTTGATGAGAAGGATCTTTCTTTGGATGGTGGTGATGGTGGACCTTCATCAAGTCAAAAGCCAAGGAGAACATCAAGAGAAAGACAAGTACCTTCAAGGCTCACATATGATCAAAAGGGAAAGCAGGTAGTTTCTAGAAATTATGTTGCTTTCCTAACCTCTTTGGATGAGCCTACAAATGTAGATCAAGCAAGGACAGAAGAGGAGTGGATCCAAGCAATGGATCTCGAGTATCAAGCTCTTATGAAGAATGGAACATGGAGATTGGTGGAGTTGCTTAAGGACAAGAAAGCTATTGTATGCAAATGGATCTTCAAGGTGAAGACAAACCAAGATGGATCTATCAACAAGTACAAGGCAAGGTGAGTGGCAAAAGGATATGCTCCACAACAAGGAATTGACTATGATGAGACCTTTTCACCCGTGGCAAAGATGGTACACATTCGAGTCATCATTTCACTTGCTATACTTTATAGATGGGATCTATGGCATATGGACATTTCAAATGCATTCTTGAATGGTGATCTTGAGGAGGAAGTGTACATGGAGCAACCCGAGAGCTACATTTAATCAACAAAGCCAAATCATGTGTGTCTTCTACAAAAGAGTTTGTATGGCCTTAGGCAAGCACCAAGGAGTTGGTATGCTAAGATTAAGACTTTTTTACTCTCTCAAGGCTTTGTTATAAGGGAGTATGATCATTCACTTTATTATAGGTTTGCTGGAAATGATGTTACCATCTTGCTAATATATGTGGATGATATCATCTTGAGTGGTGGAGACAATCAAGATGTGGAGGGTATTAAGAATGCTCTTAAGAAGGAGTTTGACGTGGATGATCTTGGTAATTTGCATTACATTTTAGGAATAGAAGTCATTAGATCTTCTCAATCTACTTTCATTTGTCAATAGAAGTATGCTAATTCTATTCTAGAAAGATTTCATATGGTAGATGCAAAAGCTATTGATACACCTATGGAGTCTCATGTAAAGCTAACTATAAGAGGTAATGAAAGATCCTTCGAGGACATTACTCTCTATAGGAAGCTAGTTGGTTCACTCATCTATCTAACCATTACTAGACCTGATCTAACTATTGTGTTGGAAGATTGAGTCAATTCAAGCAAGATCCTAGTGAGGAGCATTGGAAGCTAGGAAAGCGAGTTTTGAGGTACATCATTGGAACTTGAGATTTTGGCATATTGTATGAGGGATCATCACCTAATCTTTTTGGATTTTTAGATTCGGACTATGATGGAGATGTAATGGATAGGAGATCCATTAGTGCTTATTGTATTTTCATAGGTGATGGAGCTATATCATGGATGTCAAAGAAACAAGCCACTATCTCATTGTCATTTACTGAGGCCAAGTACACAGCTCTTACACATTGCACAAAGGAGATGGTATGGATCAAGAGGATGATCAAGGATCTTCACTTGCTGGATTTTTCAGAGAGCCCAATCATCTTTTGTGACAATCAATCAGCCCAAATAATGGCATCCAATCCTATCTTTCATGCTAGGAGCAAGCATATTGAGATACAATATCATTTTGTGAGGGAGCGAGTCATTGCAAAGGAGGTGAAGCTTCAACATGTGTCTTCAAGAGAATGTGTAGCTGATATCTTCACCAAAGCATTGGGAAAAGACTTGTTCATGAAGCATAGGACTTCACTTGGATTATTATCAAAGTCTATGCTAAAACTAGTTGAAGAGGGAGTGTGAAAGATTCAACTAGTTTCATCACATTTTGCAATATTTCCATATTTGGCATATTGAGGCCAAAAGTTGTTTTAGACTTAGAGGTTGACTTTTCAAAGTTCATTAGTCTAAATTTCATTTGAATAAACACTTTTTGAAAGTGTGGGAAAGTTAGAATGTGAGTTTGAGTAGATTCAATTTGAATAGTTGGGTACATTGAATCTAGACCCAAAATTAGTAGGGTTAGCATTTGAGTGGGAAAGCCAAGTGGCCAGATAGGGTTTGGACCTGCTATAAAAGGATGTAACTCGTGTAGAGAGTGATCTTCTCTCTTCTCTATCTCATTTCATGCTTAGTCATCGAAGATGGCTAGGTATTCGATGTTCTTCAAATAATTTGACATTCGAATGTAGATAAGAACAAGAATGGATACCCTTTAGTCCGAAGATGAAGATTAGCCAGAAGGTCAATGTAGTCATCCTTCAAATAGTTGGTTTGTTTTCGATTCTATGTATAAAGTTCTAGGTGTCAAACTGCTTTGTAAAAACCCGTGTATTTTACTAGCCATTATTCTGGACACATAATGAGAGTAGTTTTGCAGATATTGTAGTCCGTGTCAAGAAACACGACTAAATATGAAAAATACCAAAACAGAAAACTATATTCTTGCAGACATTAGATGAGAAGACATAAAATCTAGAGAGGTTGCATCTGATCCTAGATCAATGATTAATTCAATCAAAAAATGTGCAGGAAGAATCTTGAATAAATTGTATCACCAAGGAGGAAACTATGAGCTTAATTTCCAACAGTCTCTTCTTCTTCAGATGATGGCTCTTCTTCAATATCAATGGGCTTTTTATTTTTTTGGGAGAAAACGTTTATTCTTGGTCTTGTCCATTGAAATTTTTACATTTGCAGTTTCCACGACAACATTCAGCTTGCTAGGATTAAAACTCCTTTTCCTTCTCCTCATGCAACCTTCTCTTTCTTGGTTGGCTCAACCTCTGGTGCCTTCGGCTTTTGACGGGTATCCTCCTTTTCAAGGACAAACTCCTTGCGTATAAAAGAAAATGAACAGGTAATCATATTTGTTGATTGTTCCAACTTTTTTGATAATAATAGCAGGTAGCAAAGATCGCTTTGTTGAAGCTTTTCATTGACGACCATAAGCCTCTTTGGAGACTTCTCATTGTTCACATCCTCGACAGTTATGATGACAATGTCAAGGTCATCCTCCCATTCATAGTCAATCCATGTTACAATTCAAGCGCGATATCTAGTTTCTTGCAAATAATTTTTTTTAAGGCCACTCCCTTGCGAATATCTAAGTGCCCATTGGTAAGAAACGCACTTGGATTTAGAGGAGCATCTGTAGTTTTTGCGGCTGGTTCATTAGGAGTAGTAGTCTCACCCTTTTTTGACATTTTAGATTATTTAAGAATCAATTTAGACTTTGGCTTTGTCATTTGCATCATGTTGGTTTCTATCTTTGGAAAACCTAAAAAGAACGAAAAAATTAATAAGAATTTCATTAAAGATGAATGTTATAAAGGTCTTTAATTACTTGGTTGATTGTAGAATTTAGAACTCATAATCTGATTAAGAATTGGTTTGGAATAATATTTTTGGAATCCAGTGATTTTCCTTGTGGAAAAGATTTCAGAATGATTCTTATATTTCCTGAGTTGTATATTCTGCATAAACACCAGTATTTTGCTAATGATTATGGTTTTGGAATCCTGTAAATTATGATTGATGAATCATAAGATTCTAAATGTTTATGATTGACGGATCATAAATTGATACTTAGAGGTCATTAGAAGCTTATAAGAAAATGTGAGAATTCTTAAGATAATGAGTAATTCTTGATCAATTGGGTAAGTCAAGGACTTAGATCTGTTGGTTGAACTCTAAATTTCTTTACTCCCGCACATACTTGAGATTGTGTAATCTCACAGGCATTTTCAATGAGTAATTGCTTACTTATGAAGAATTTGCTTACCTTACAGGTTGTAGTCTATAAGTGCTTGTGTGCAAAGTTCAGTCTATATCTCCAGATTTATAGGAGACAAATAAATCTATCAATATACAAACAGTTGCTGATTTCTTGCATATGATGCTAGAAATGGGGATGTTAACTCATTAGAGTTACTACAATGCTCTAGATGGAGTTATAATTGTTTGAGACTTGATGGATGTCCTAAAAATTTTAGATGACTGAATTGTGGTATTTAGAATATTTGTATATTCTAAGAATTTTTTTACCAAGAAGCCTTATTTTTTGCAAGAAATTGAAATGGAATTTCTTCAGCTTTTGCATGTGATTTCTTAAATAAAGTAAGATCACCCTGTGTTTCATGTAATTGGGATTTCATGAAGGTGATGAACTTTTATTTTGGAGTAGATCAACCCATTTGGAAGATTTATAGCTTAGTGTATCTTTTGGATTTTGAGTTAGTATTCATGATTAGAGGCAAGCAATTGAAGAATTGTTTCATCTCTGAGTACTTATTCAGATGGAAAGATCGGACTAAGAATAATGATTTAGGGGTAAGGCTTGAAAGCTTAAGAGATAGTTTCATGTTTTCTCTTTTTCATTCTGAGGACAAAACCTGTTTAAGGGAGGAAGAATGTTATGGCCATATTTAGCAAAGGTAGAGCAGCCCTCCAGTGTTCGAGATTATTGGTCACACCTAGATTTTATTCCACTTCGAGGCCTGTTGGTGACTAATGACCTTCAGAGGACCCAGACACTCTAATTGAGACATATGGAGTAGTGTATACATGTGAATGATATAGGCAGGAGGTATGCATGAAGAGTTGTGATCTATTTATAGTTGACTTGCATGGGGATTGCATGTGGTCATGCATATGATCTTACTCTCTATATATTCAGGTAGTGATTATCCCGTCAACGACTTTGGTCTAGGTTACCAGCTGAGCTCTTTTCCTCTTGCTATCACATGGCATGGCTTGGGGTCTAGATCCAGGATGGTCCTCCAAGAGGGGTCCAAGAGGGGTCACATGGCATGGCTTGGGAGCTAGATCCATGAGGGTACTCCAAGAGGGGTCTAGGTTTAGTTGGGTGGCTTTGCTCCACAGTCTCTCCTGTGTTTTCATATCCTCATCTTAGGGATTTTCCCTAGTGGTCTTTACAAATAGCCATGCTTTCCCATGTGGCAAAACTATTAGCATAAAAGACCACAATCTCAAAATTTGCATAATTTGAAAACTAGCTGGGACAAAGCTGCCATTGGTAAATTGTACCATGGCTTGTGATGTGTCTTCCTCTCAAGCATGAGTTTGGTCTCCAGCCAATTTTTATCTTCAAGAGCAATATTGGCCAAAAGAGTTTCCTTGTACAACTAAACAAATTTTTGCATCATGCCATTTCATGTGAAAGAGTCTGCTCCACATGCACTCTTGTCAATCTACATGTGAAAGAGTCTACTCCACATGCACTCTTGTCAATCTACAACATATTCAAATGTCAAATATTAGGGTGTCAAAATAGCCTAAAAGACCTAAAAGATGACTATATTTTTCTCGCTCGCCTGTTGACTGCATTCAAAGCCAATAATAGTTCTCTCTCCTAGGATTTTGTGACCTCCAAAAAAGTACATTCCACTCGAACATGCACTGAGTGTACATGAGAAATCTATGGAATGGAAGCACACAAAATTGTTACAAGACATGAAATTTTTGAAAACGTGATTGGATTTGATACACTTGCTTGGACACCCATTTTAAATACCTTCTTTTATGCGAGATATCCATGATTTGCAATGATGGTTTTCATCCCAGACTATGAACTTCTTGTTGGATAGATGTTTCCACTTAGGAAGAATTAGCAACTATTTTTTGAACTCATGATTCACTTTACACCAAATAGGACCCCAAGCAACATCATCAACGTGGGTAACCTCATGCTCTAACTCCCAATATCTGGGTACTGAGACCATGAACTTGCCTTGCTCAAGCAAATATCCCAAGGTTCTAAGCCTGTAGCCCATGTCGAAAACATATTCATTTACCATGCGTATGGCTTCATTCACAAGAAGGCGACATAGAAGAATCAGTGGAGGAGGTGTGGCACACTTGGTCCTGAATGATTGGATTGTGTCATCTGCACAAATTCCACAGAACATACAGTTCCAAGTATTGCTTATGACTCCAAAACTAGCATGTGCTCAGCCACAAACAATCATTTCTAATAAGACAACCCAGCATTTATGACTAATATATTGAATTTTTCATTCATCTAAACAAGTTGGTGACGATTTCATATTGTCATCCATCACTAGCTATTGCAAGAAGGAAAATTATCTCTATCATTGCATTCAAGTTTTAAAGATAATAATCTTATTAGAAAGAGCATTAGAGAATCTTTGACAATATATCCCACAAACTAACTTCATATAGTAGTCAAAAAGTATAAGCAAAGCTCGTGATAATTGGAGGAAGATTTAGAAATGGATTGATCAACTCGGAGGAATCGGATATCTAGGAATGAAAAGGGCCTCTGTGAAAACACAGATATTGGACGACCTGTGTAGGTGTAAACACATTTTTACACAGGAATATGTTTGTTGATAAGCATCCAACTAACAAACAACACAAATATCATCCACTTTTTTTGCATGAAAAGTGAGCACAATAAACATCAAGCACTGATGTCATTGATGTAGCAAATTTGAATTGTGAATCAGTCTCACATTTAGCTACCAGAGATACAAGAAAATTGAAGGTACATGACTACCACTAGATCAAGACTTTGAACTAAATGGTCACACAAACCGAATGGAGATAAGCATTATCTACAATGAGGATTATTTGACTATGGTTGAGGTGGAAGAGCATTGGAAGCTTGATTTTATCAGAACAGAGCTCATGCTATTGCAAACCAATCTGCCAACATATTTCAGATTTATCATCAATGGAAGACTCGTAAGTACTTTATGTTTATTGCCATTTCAAAACAGAACAAAATAATTGAAAATTTATAGAAAAAGATGATCCATTAATGGATAGGAGAAAGGAATCTGTGTTAGCAGTCACTAGAAGTAAGCTTAATAAAGGTCTACCAAAGAGTGATCTGACCAAGCAAATTAAAAAACTGATATCAAAGAATAAGGTAACATTCCATGAACCTCTACAAGAAGAATTTGAGAATCCGGCAGAAGTAGATGAATTGAAAGATAGCACAGAGACTCCTATTTCAGATCATGAAAAACAAGAAGAGACTTCGAAAATAGTTGGTAATAAACCTTCTAGAAAAGTGATCACTAAGCAAACAAGAAAAGACATTGTTAGACCTCTAGTTCGTAAAAGAAGAAATCATTCTAAAAATAATGCGGAGGGGAGGGCTATGAGAGTAGTGCCAATCCCTATGCAAAAAGCATTGGATGATTTAAGTCTGGATGTTAACTTTAGGAAATTATTAAAACTTTCACCAATCGTACGATGATACGTGAAGCAAATGATAAAATCCTATTATGGTTTAGATTCTACACCACATACTCTTGAACTAGGCAATGTGAGTGCAGAGAATTTAGATCGGTATTGTCCAAAAGTAGATGTTATAATAGATGGATTGGTGAAACAAGGAGCCATAGTGGATGCAGGAGCTACCGTGAATATCATCAGTCTAGAACTAACCAATAGGTTAGGATTCACCATAGCACCCTTAAATACTACAATATTGAAACTGACAAACAATTCAGTTACTAACCCAGAAGGAATATTACATGACATACCCTTGACAGTAGGAGGAAGGACCATCAAAGTTGATTTACATGTGATACATATGTATGAAAATATAAGAGGATATTTTTTTTTATTAGGAAGACTCTAGTTACGCTTGATTGATTGTACTATTGATATACCAGCAAGAGTATTAATTTTTGGGAGGGAAAAAGAACGGGTAGTACTAGATGCATATCCAGGGACTCCTTTATCGGAACGTGCTCCAATCCGATCATCTGAATGGGAAGAGATTTCTACAGAAGATTCCTCCTCAGCTACAAGTGAAGAGGCTTCTCAATACGATGAAGTTCTAGAAGTTGAATGGAATACTCCTGAGGATTCACCTTCAAGAGTAAGACATGCAAATATATGTTTAATCAATTTGGGTACAGATGGACATCCTAAACACATAAAGGTGGGAGCTGATTTAAATATAACTGAGAAGCATCAATATGAAAATCTTTGTAGAAAATATCAACATGTGTTTGCATGGGATTATACAGATTTGAAAGGTATACCCCCAGAAAAAGTGGTACATACGATACCTTTAAAAAAAGATACAAAACCAGTAGACAGAAACAACGAAGATTGCCTTATAATCTTAAAGCGAGAGTTTATAAAGAATTAGAGCGACTACGTCAAGCTGGTTTCATATTTCCTGTACAAAACACGGAATGGTGTTCACCAATAGTGCCGAGACCTAAGAAAAATTCTACACAAATTAGGGTTTGTGTAGATTATAAAAAATTAAATAAGCACACGATTAAAGATTATTATCCATTGCCATTTATTGATCAACTTCTTGATGAATTAGCCGGAAGAGAAAGATATTCATTTATGGATTTTTTGCGGGCTACGATCAGATTGCAATAAAAGAGGAAGATAAGTTGAAAACTACCTTTACTACGACATTTGGAATTTTTGCATATCACGTGATGCCATTTGGGTTATCGAATGCCCCTGGTACATATTAGAGATTTATCAATGAACAATTTGAAGATATACTTGACAAAAATCTTAAAATTTTCATCGATGATCTATGTGCAGCCTCTTTTGTTAAAGATCATATGGCTATCTTGGAGAAATGTTTAAAGAAGTGTGAGATAACATGTGATGCACTCAATTATGGGAAATGTTTGTTTGGAGTGCCTTACGATGTACTACTAGGTCATGTGATTAGTAGGAATGGTATATCTACTAATCTAGATAAGATAAAAATAATATTAAGCCTTAGTATTCCTACTACGCTTAAGCAGTTACAATCATTTCTTGGATCTGTAGGTTATTATCGAAGATACATTAGGCAATATTCATTAAAGTCACTCCCTCTAACAATATTATTGAAAAGGGATGGAGTATGGAATTGGACTAAAGCTTTTGATACAACTTTTAAAGACTTAAAAGAAGCTATAGCCAGTACCCCTATATTGAAACCTCCAATGTATGATCGGGAGTTTTATATTTTTATGTCAGCTACAGAGAAAAGTATGAATTGTTGTTTGGCTCAAATATGGGACAAGATATATCATCCCATAATGTTTGTGGGACGCAAGCTAAATATAGCAGAGTTGAACTACTCATACGCAGAAAAAGTGTGTTTATGCATTGCATATGCTGCTACTAAATATCGTCACTATATACTACATGGCAAAGTTATAATCTTTACTAAGAATAATGCAGTTATTTTGATGATGAATAAATTGGAACCACCCCCTAGGTTAATCAAGTGGATTGTTGCACTTCAAGAATTTGATTATGACATGAAGAGTAAACCTCCATGGTTGCAAGGTTTAAATGATTGTATTTGTGAGTGGGGAACTCCGAATGAGGAAGATGGAACTAGTGAGAGTGACCAACTTTTAGGATTACTTCACATCGATAATGATATGATACCGAGCTCATATTCCACTTTGGCAACATTTTTGTCAACATTGGAAGTGCCTGATAGTATGACATATAATGAGAAAAGAAAACTTAAGTTGCAGGCACTACAATTTTCAGTTATAGAAGGTGTACTTTATTGGAAGGGAGTGGAAGGATTATACCTAGATGTGTGGTACCTGATGATATAGAATTTATTTTAGAAGAATGTCATGATTTCGCTTCTGGAGGACATTTTGCAGGCCAATTGACGGGTCAAAAGATATTGCGAGCCGGGTATTGGTGGCCAACACTTTTTAAGGATTCTCATGATTATCTTAAACGTTGTGACATATGTCAGTGTGCTGATGGAAGAGCTAGCCGTATCAGATCGTTGATTCCAATTCAAGCATATATAGATTTTGTAGGACCAATAAGACCAGCCTCGTCATCCAGGAAGAGTTATATCATCATTGCAGCTGACTATTTTACTAAATGGGCTGAAGCGAGGGCTGTTGGGAAAGATAATGCTAAAGAAACTGTGTGGTTTCTTTTGGAGCAAGTTATTAAAATATTTGGTGCTCCTAAAGAATTAGTATCAGATAGAGGTACTCATTTTTTAAATAAAACTATTGAAGCGTTAATAGAGCAGTTGACAATTAAACATCGTAAAACGACGCCTTATAGTCCTCAAGCAAACAAACAGGCTGAAAGTACTAATAAGCAATTAGTCAATATCATAAAGAAAATAGTCTCTGAAAATAAACGAGATTGGGATAAAAAGCTATATTCAGCTATATGGGCATATAACATTACCATGAAAACTAGTACGAATCATACACCCTACTTTTTAGTGTATGGTCAAGAATGTGTATTACCCATAGAAACATAAATTCCATCACTACGTTTTGCGTTGGCTCATGATTTGGGAGAACGAGATTCCTTACAGCAACGTCTGAATGTACTACAAGGATTGGATGAAGATATCTTTGAATCATCAAGAAGTGTATAAAAGTCGAATGAAAGTAATCCATGATCGAAAAATCAAAGATCATGTTTATGAAAAGGGTCAATTGGTATTACATTATGATGTCCGACATGAATTGATGCCGTAGAAATTAACCTTTTTATGGAATGGGCCGTATAAAATTAAGAAACTTTATAAGAATAATACAACACGATTGACTGAATTAAATGGAATAGTTTTAAAAGTCGAGTCAATCTTAATAAAATTAAACCCTACTTTATGTAGTAGGATTTTAGAGTACTGTATTGTGTATAGTACTGTATTATAATTTGGTTTATGTAATGATTTTTAAAATAATATTATTGTTGATCCATTATTTATAAGTTGATGGTTAGACATTTTTCACCTTACCGTCTTTGATTTCCACTATGAAATAAGGCGTATTAGTTGTTTTTAATTATTCTTATGTTTTCTACAGGAAATAAAAAAGAAACTTGAAAAAGAAAAAAAAAAGAACAGAATATATTTTGCAGTTTATAAAAATGGAATGCTTAATGTTATAAAGGTTATGTTAATTTTGTATTATAGAATTTGTATGATTACAGCTTTTTTTAATAAATAAATAATAATAATAATAATAATAAATAGAAATTGTTGGCACATACACTTTACACGTGCATCATCAAAGCACGGTATGTTTGCATCCATTTGATATTATTCAGAAGATTGCATTTCATTTCTCTATGCACACTGCATTTATTTGATGATCGGGGTGCAATGTCAATTACTTTTCCCATATGGGCATGTTTGGTTGAATCAGAAGCATCTGGGGGGTCTGAAAGCTAAAATGAAATTTTTGGATGGAATGAAACATTATCAGTGGGGTGGTGAATGGAAAAAAAAAATAGTAAGAATCATCATGGAAATGTATCTGACCTTTTGAGAGGATTTGTGAGAATCTTTATGAGTGAAAAATTGAGTGGAGAGAATGATGAGTGTTTTCCATATATTTCCTACTAGTTTGGAAATAGATTTAGAAATTGGATCTAGATTTTTCTGTGTGAGAAACTAGATATACTTGATCTTTAAGTTTTGATCTTTTAATCCGATCTATAGATGAGGTATGTGATGATAGACATATATTTGAGAGATTCAATACCTTATGAGATAAAAAGAGTTTGTAAGGAGAGGATAGGAATTTATTGAGAATGAAAATCTCAAGATGAAGGATATCAACAAAGATAGGAATGCATATACACTTATCTGGAGGATGTTAAACACAAAACTTGAGATTGTATCCATAATTGAGTACCAAAACAAAATGAAGATTGCATTTCCATTTTCCTATTTGCATGGGATCAGAAACATTGGGCATCATACTAAACTAATGGGAATGGGAGCATTTCTTTCTTTAGACACATGGATGGATGTTCACATGTTATGTTTTGAAGACTTTTTGTTGCTGATGAGTTCTAAGGCTTAATCGATGGCTTTGGATGTGGCTGCTATTTTGAAGGGTGGTTAGTATCACACTATAATGTGTGCTGAGCCCACTGTTTATCATGCATATATTATTCTGGATCCGTTTGTGTGGGGACCACACTCCCTAGTGGAATCGCAAATGTTAGTCGAATTTTTGATAACATAATTCGGGCTAAAAATGAGCTATATGAAGTTTATTCGATTCTTATAAGAGGCTTCATAATAGTTATTTATTATTTTTAGTAAGTAAATTGACATGGCACTAGCAGTATTACTATATTTAGACATGGTGCCAGTTTTACTTTATAAAGTTTAGAGTTGATATGTATAGTAATAAATGCCTTCCAATTGGCATTATTAACGTTAATTAGAATTTTTGGTTTTTTCGGCATTGCCGAGACTGCAATATGACAATGTACTCATTTTACTGCCACTTATAAAAAATGTCCAGATAATTTCAGGTATTGCCTTAAAGTTCAAGGGGGTGTCCTAAGGTTAAGGGTTTGAAGACACGTTCAGTTGCGGTTTTTAATGGAGAGCAGTTCAAAATTGCTAATCTGAAGTACTGTACTGATTTTCAAATTGGAATCAATGAGTTAATGATGAAAATCTTTTACCGAATTTGGAAGTCTGGTCATCAGACAATTTGCCTGATGGAGTTTATGTTTTCATTTGTGAAGTTCCAGATGGAAGCAACGGTTGTTTGTTCATTAATGATTATCTGAGTTTCAATTGAAAATAACAATCGAGGATGTAAAGGCTTAAGATAGGGTATGGGGAACGAGAATGGATGTCAGTTCAATTTATGACGGCATAAATCGTTCAATTACCTGAACCTTGGAAGTAATTCACAAATATGAGATGAAAAATGGTTTTTGGAGGCCAACAGTAGGTAAAGAGCCCTCTTTGTCAAAATGAAAGGTGAAATGGGTTTCAAGAACAGATAATGCCCTTCATTGAAAGTTGGTTGGGAAAGGATGTCATGGCTTTCTGAAGGAAGAAGAGGAGTGAGAGAGAGGAAAAGTGTGTCCAGTTTGATAAGGAGAGTTTAGAGAACAGAGAGCAAAAGCTTCCTTTCTCTCTCTGTCATTGTTGGTCCACAGAGAGAGTTTTCTCTGTTGTTGTGTGAATCTTACCTGTAGTTCCTTGATCACTGAGAATGGGGAAGGAAGAAATCTGAAGCATATTGAAGACAAACAACTGTGTGAAATTTGTTTACAGACATGCTAAATTAAATCTGATAGTTGTTGTTGAAGTAAATCTGAATTCAAATGGATTTTGGAAGCCTGGAACTTTGTGAAACATTGTCATTGCTACTGTTCTGAAAGAGGGTTTCATTTCATTGCTGTCTGGTGTGGTTTGAGACTACTCTGAACCTGCCTAATTTTTTCTCTTAGACCCTGTCCCTGGAAAGAGGAAAGTGACCT